>JAHZMW010003895.1:0-13468 GCA_027743745.1 Alloscopus bannaensis
CAGTTCAATAAACTCATCCAGTACATCCTGATTTAAGTGGAAGGAAAACCGACTTGCGCTGAGTCCATCGTTCTCCTTTCTAATGTACACCATTATGCAGGATTCCAGTCGTAACACTTTAACAATCAGCCCTTTACCCAATATGTTGAAGCCATAGTTGTAGAAATCCACGTCGTTCTCGTCCTCGTTGCTGAAGATGCGACGTTTCAAAACCATGGTGTGATCCTTGTTCTCATCTTCGCCCATGACTTCTTGCACAATGTATTTCCTTTTTGAGGGTCCTGGCTTTTCCACTGGCGTTTACATTTTTGCACTATAACAACAAATAGCTTACAACCAAATCTTCTCACTTTTCTGTAAACTCTAAAACTCTAAACTCACTTACACACAATTTCCGCAATGGAGCGACTTGGGATAGAGATTTGGATAAACAGTTTGACATTCTTCGAGGAAAACGCAAATACTGCAGACCGTTAAGTTTTTATCTTAAGTTTATTACAACAGCAAGGACGGCTTCCAGGTGTAATACGAGAAAAAGTAAGTTGAACTTTCTTCCACCAACTGACTTCTAAACCATAATGCTGGCGAATTTATACTCCGTCTCCTTGTGTGCTGCAAATATCGACCACGGCATCGTCGTTTTAGCTAGCAATGACGGAAGTGAGAAAAACGTTCTGCATAGTGTACTTGATTAATACAGAAGTGTATAATCTTCCAAATTAGTACACCTGCGGGCATTCACAACGCCAAGCAATCACACGAGACCTACTTACAACAACATACTGCCCTTGTTTGAAAACGATTACGATCGTTGCAATTTCTCATCATTGACGAGGGGTCCCTATTTCAATTTTTGTGTTCTACAGAGCTTCGTTTCTCTATACCAAAATCCAAGAACAAACTTGCATCATTTAATGCCGGCCAACTTGCTCCTTTGCAGATTCGTGAACAGGTGCTCCTCAAACCTGACTCTATTTTTTTCTGGAAAAAAAGGACAACCGGTTTCATGGTACAATGCATGGAATTTTGTACTGCATGCCGACATGTGAAATGAGAACTACTTTGCTTTGCAAGGCGTACATACTCAGTGCATTGAAGCTATTTTTTAGCGTTACTGCGAGAAATAAAAAAATGTGCTCTATTTTATATATTTTTTATTCTCCGCAACCAACACGTTTAACATCTGTTATATATAAAAAATACAACTGCTTATGTGTATGTGCTACTTTCAGAGTTTTATTTTTTAGCTTTAGGTGTAAAACTCATGCACCACTTACCGCAATTGCCCTGGAGTTACCGTTAACGATATCCCTTGAATTTTTACCGGTGTGGCGCGATATTTTCCTGGAGGAAGCGATGTTTTCCTAGGAGGTCCTAAAGTTGAAAAGTTTTTTGCCCTATTTATCAATCGAGATGACAAGGTGTAATTAAAACACATCCTTATCATCCCGATGGATAAAAATGGCAAATTACTTGGACCTGTTTGCTGTTAAACAACACACAATAATCCAAATTGCCAATTTTGATTTATTTACAAACAATTTCAGCCAATTACATTTTTATTACAAAAGAGTCATAGAATTATTCACAATTATATACCCTACACCTTAATACATGTAGGTAAATCCCATGAAAATATATTAATAAACTGGTAAACCATATTACTAAATAAATATTTAAAACCATAACCTACAGCGACAAGCAGCCGCAAACCCTAAACTTACAAATTAATTTATAATAAAAAATCCAGACGCTCCTAAGATCTTTCTCGTTCACACACATAATTATAAAAAGTGTTTTAAAATCTCGTTCAAAATCACTCACACATATCTTACAGATAGTGTCACCTCGACCATCACAGTGATCTCGGATGCACATTATTCTATTTTTTCTTACTTGATTAAAGTTAACAAGAATTGAATTTTTTAAAACTCCGACTTTCCCCGAAAACCGGGTAACCCATATTATAAACGCACAATATGCAGTAAAGCAAGTCATGCACTCAACTCTGTTGGAAAATTTTAAAATCTCCATTTCCCTTGCCAAAAGACGTTTAGTTAGGTCTGCGCCGGACAATTGCCTGTCACTTTTCTTTGGATCCATCTTCATTTGGAGTTCCACACTCGTGGCAGGCTTTCCACTTTCTTGCTATTCGCGAATAGAGGTAGTCGTTTTCTGTACCAAACGACAATCCTCGGAATCCAAGTGAAATCAGGAGGGTGTTCGAGGGCGAATGTACCCGTTCTTTGCAAAATCTTCAGGTGTGATGCTGTTTCCGTTGACTCCAGGAGGCAAGAGGGAGAAAAGTTGAGCATAGGCCAACATGTACTCTTCGCTACCCACATTTGTATTCAGCTGTCTAATGAGCATTGCTTCACTGTCCAACAAAATTTGGCAAGAGGCCAGCTTAAATGGGTCAAATTTCAGAGGAGACTTGCTAGGTTTTCCATAGTAAGCGTCACTCGCCACTAACCCAATTATGCACGAAGTGATTCTGTTGGGATTACTCACAAGGTTCTCACTTACATGCGCCACTATTCACTGTATAACTCACACAATCGTAGCTTTTCATGGGATAAAGTAGCCGCGACCCACGACTTAGAGCAGTCTGATGTGACGATGTAATTTTACTGGACAACAACAACTTGTTCACAAAAAATCCGGCCTTGTGGATTTTTATCTTGTCGGTGAATGTCGCAGTTCCAGTAGGATCCTGTCCGTAAAGGGAGAAGGCGTTGACTGCTCTACGAAATCGGAAACGAATGTTCACGAATGGAGGCAAAAATTTCAATTCAATTCAAAAAACTTTTTCTTGGAGTACTCTTGAAGTTCTTTGTAGCCGGGATTTGAAATGTCGAGTTGATTCATGGGCTTCTCTTTCACCATTAACTGTCCAAGTAGTTTGGAATTTTTGGCATCTTCTCCGTTCCACAAGAGTTTTTTCAAGTAGGACGAGTAGCTGTAAAGTCCTCCGGATCCCGTTATTCGTACAGAATTCACAAAAAATTCGAGGTCTGAAAAAAGTGTGCCTAGTAAAAAATTGGCCGTTTTACTTGTCACCGGGACGCTCGTATTATCCTGCTGGCAAACTTGTAACTGCAGGTAGAGGAGACTGTCTTTTAGGTTGATATAATGTTGTGAGCTAGGCAGGTAAAATTCCAGAGGCGCCTCTTCCAACGTCACACTGTGTTCGGGAAAGCATTCTTCGTAAACGCTCTCGATTACGCTAACGTCAGTCACCGGAAGTGACGTCAGATTAGCGGCCGTTTGCTGGACTGCTCTCGAGCGTAACGTTTCTCCGTCGATCGAATCGTACTTTCGTTTTTCCATAGTTTATTTTTTGCTCTTTTTGCTGCGTTTTACTTTACGTTTGACGACTTTTTTCTTTCCAGCAGAGCGCTTTCGGGGTACACGTCTTTTCACTCCGACTTGTCGCAAGTATCTGAGGACCTTAGCGCCTCCTTTCCCTATTTGTATCTTTCGTTTACGAGACGCTTTTTTGCGAACGGACTTTTTGCTTGTGTTAATTGGGACGAGATCGTCGGGTATAGTTTCTCCCTGCATGGCGCAAAATTTTTCCGAGCAGATAATGTCTTTTGTCATTTACACTTTTCTCTCCCTAAAATGGAGCACTGCACTCGTGACTGAATCTGAGGGACGTGCGAACTTGCTCGTGTCTGTCATGAAACTAATAGATATGTAGTCAAAAGAGGGTAAATGGACGGGAATATATACCGGATCAAATGTCAGCTCATGCTTTCCCAAACTCCAATCCAGGACCCTCAGGATGGGGTACTCACGATAGCAAATCGGCTGAAGAGGTACGAGATTACACAGGCAAAATACTCTCGTGGGTTTGATAACATGGAGAGGTTGTGGTTCTTGAACCTTCGGATCCAAAATGCTAGTAGGAACGGTCACGATTTCATTTTCAACAAACTCCTTGTCCGTTTGAAGACCAAAATATTGATTGAGAAAAGGTGAAAACGAAAGTCTGATTTTAGGATCGCCAGTATCTATTTCAAGTGTTGATGATTCCTGATCCACCAGAATGCTAATTCGAAAACGTTTTTCATTCAGTGCTTTTACAATCTTGAGTGCAAGCGTGTTTAGAGAAGGAGTACTGTCAAAATTTTCAATTTTCGCAACCGTGGATGTTCGCTTATGCATAAACATATATCCCAAGTTGGTGTCCAATGGAATGTTTTCCCATTCAGTCATATTCAAGTCAATTGTATAGCCGAGAACGGCTCACTCTAACTTTGTCTCCTACTCGGAAACGAGGAGGTGGCGTCTTCATTAGACCCAATTTCGCATACATGTTGGCAAAAGCTTGGTCGTAATCTTTGGGTCTAAGTTCTGCTGGTTTGAACCCATGTGAACTATGCGGAGTTGAATTGTACTGCTTCTCAATTAACGGAAGGATATCTATCCATCTGTTTTTATTTTGTTTTAACGTAAAATACTTGAAAATTGAAGCCTTAATTGAACGGAACAAACGTTCCGCGAATATTGATTTTTGCTTGGTTTTTGACATTAAATGTTTTGACCCATGCTTTTGCAAAAGAGCCCTCACCATGGCATTGTCGTATTCTTTTCCTTGATCCGTGAGGAAAATGGACGCTGATCCTTTGGCGCGGCGAATTATAGCTGCCAGAGCGGTTGCAAGTGAGTCTGCTGTCTTGCTTTTGAGAGCAGAAAGGTAGATGACCTTTGAGAAGGCATCAACAACTGCTAAAATATACTTGTATCCAGAATTGCTGCGAGAAAACATACTCATATCAGCAAGGTCTGAACTCCACAGTTCTAACGGTTTTTTCACTAAAACTGATGGACGTTTGTATTTCACTCTTGTCGGTCTATGTACACTGTACGCTGGTATTTTACTCAAAAGCTGGTCCGCTTTTTTGAGGTCCTTCAACTTTCGAGCTTTTGCAAATGCATGCAATGTGCCCAGCGCACCTTCCTGACCAACATTCTCCCAAGCACGAGCTGTATATCGCTCATCCATATTCACAAATTGACACTGTATACAAATTCCACTTTACACATCTGTGTGCCTGTCAACATAACAAGCAGTAATTTTCTCAAACGATGAGCGCACCTTTTCGTCCACTGTATAAAAATTGAGTTTATTTTTGCAGAGAAAAAAAATGAAATAATCCAAGTGTTCAGGTGGTTCTCCTCCAATAATCATATATTCCAAGTAGAGCCAAAGTTTCTTTCCTGCAGGCAAGTTGCCTTCACAAAGATGATCGACACGCTTACAAACCGGTTCGATGATTACTCCGTCAGCATCCACTTGCACACCGTAAGCCTCTAAGCACTCTATGAATGTTGCTGTTGCTGTGAAATTTGACGGCTTTCCGATGAAGTGCTTGTTGAAGATCTCTTTTGTAATTACACTATATACAATTTTTTTTCTTTTGAAAGCACTGACCCACTTATTTACACTGTCAAAGTCCAATCCTCCAGTACGTTTTTTACAAGGGCTAACCGGTTTTTTATTCATGGTGCAGAAGGCTCTACAGGATTGTACGAATTATCAACCTCCACAGCAAAAGTAGGGAGATCAATCCAATCTCTCTGACGAGCTTCAATATTTTTTTTTGCTTTTGTAGAAAAGTAACACTTTGGCACTTTGTTTGCAAGCATGAGGAGACAAAATTCCTCAAAGTTTCCGGGAACTGATCCAATTCCTGCTGCCGCGAAAAGTACAATGTCTGCAATCCTCCCACTGTTGTAGTAATGGGGTCTGAGCAGCGCTGGTCTTTCAATGATGCCTTCGTCGTTCCACTCAATAATGTTTTTCCACTTGAGTAATGCTAGCAGCCTTACGCACCAGACAAAGCCATTCCGGTTTCGTTTAAAATATAACCTCACAACACTGTCCGTCAGCACTGATTTGAACGAATCCATTGAGTCACTTTTTTAAGTTGAGTAATTTGCTGGAAATTTTTGCTTTCTTGCGTACTTTAGAAACTCCTTGTATGCAGGTGGTGGGCTTCCTTCTTTGAGCACGGAAAATCGCACTAGCGTAAAAACGTTTTTAACGTTTTCAAACTGAGGCGGAGCTGACGTTATGGTTCCGAATTCGTCGTATTGAAACTCCTTGAGTTTGCCGAGAAGTCTGGTAGCTTTACTTGCGGCTTTTGCCGGGAGCGCGTTCACTTTTTCACTGAGAGTTTGCTCAACGTTTTTCAGTTTTTCGTATTCCTCTTTTTTTACAACGTAATATAATTGAACTCCGCTGTCCATTTTACAATTCCATTAGGGCAAAAGAAATTTGACACAAAAAACAACACAATGTAAACTTAATTCCAGGAGCAACGCGAAATGATGTAAACACTTTGACGGCTCTTGCTTGATTGAGGGTCCGGAGCTTCAAGCGGAGTCTTTTTGGAAGATGACGGTTGCAATATTTGAGAGACAATGTAATGGCGTAAAGTTCTTCTTCCTTGGCATTACAAAGTATTTTTTTGAGTTTCGCACCGTCACTAGTCGCCACCTTAATTAAAAAATCAAAATTACACCATATCCTCTCCATGTTCTTTAAGGGCCGATTTGAGGACATACACAATCATATCATCCTCGGGAAAACAAGTAGATCGAAATCTTAATAACGGATTGGTATGAGGAAATAAATCAAAAAACGCGAATCCGTAAGGTTTTGAGACTGCATGTGAATACGCTTTGTAAAGACTTTTTGAATTTCCGGGCTGGACCTGGACACAGAACCTCATAATCTGCTGCTCGTCTGTGACTGACTGAAAGAGAGCAAAGTAACTGCAATTTAATCTCAAAAGTCTGCTATTTTTTGCGTAAAATTGTTGCTGGAGAATGATAAAAACCCCGGAATTGTGGTGCATTTTGCTGATAGCACAGCTGGTGGCAAATTGGTTGTCGACCGTACTTAACTCCTGGATGCGGTCATCAGATATCAGCATAAAACTGCACTTGCCCATGTAGTCGTCGAGCTCTTTTGCCGTAGTGGTAAATATGATGTCGGGATCTTGTTTCTTGACTTCGTCGTAGGCCTTCTGGTAGGACTTGTACCAAAAAATTACCTTATCTATTGGTTTATCGTACAGAGAATTCCGATTTAACGCTATGCGTAATGCTAACGCCGTTTTTCCTGCGTGCGTCTGGCCAAAAATCAGAAAGCTGGTTCCGAGGCGGAGTTTCAATGAGACGGGACCAATAATGTCCATGGTTGTACAGTTATTTACAATAGTAAACCTCATTGACTGCAGTATGAGTGATTAATGAGCCGTTCGACCTCAAATAGTCAGCTTATATGTACAAATGATCGAGATGATACCCAAACGGAAGTGATTCGTACTTATTCAACCACTGGCGAGAATAGTTTGAAAGTCAGAATACAGGAACAGATTTAAAAGTAGTTGATGTGCCACCTCTTCTCATCTTGTAGCAGTCATACAATATGCCTTCTTCTTCGTTTTCTAAAGCATTTATGTAGTTTTGATGAGTAACGTTAGCCATCTTGTTTACACCTTTTTTTACGTTGACGCAAAGGTTACACGGATTGTCCATTGTATGTTCCGGACATTGAGCAATGAGGCTAAACTGCTTCCCGCGCAACGCAACGTATTCTCGTGTGTACAAACTTTCTAAGCGCATACAACCAGGCCTTTTGCAATTTTCATTACCGTATAATAAATGATCTTTTGGCACGTTACTAAAATCCCATATATCTTTCATGGTGGCCAACCTTGATATAAAGTCATTATTTGGGTCAGGAATTTTTGCAATACCTCCATCCGTGTCCCACACACAAATTTCCATTCCGGGGAAAGTTTTCATGAGCCTATTATACAGAATATTGTAAATATGGGCTTTTGAAAGGTCAAGAATCGAATAAGCCATCAGAATGTTACGATCCAATACACCTTTTTTGCGAGAGCTGAGAAGAGCAATGTGAGGCGCAATGAGCGAAGCATCTGCAAACTGGTTTTTGCTAATTATTCTGACAGCTTGCTTGTCAGATGTAACAATGTTCAGCTTCAGTCTGCCTGTGTTTTGGATCGCTTTACCTATTGCTAAATTTGCGACTGCTTTTGAGATGCCCTGAAAAAGGCTGTTTTTTGCTTCTTTTCGTGCCGTGAGGCATTTTTGGGCAAACCCTCTCATGTAGGGTCTGGAATCGCTGACTATTACTTCTTTAATCGATTCTAATTGCATACCTTGCCTAAGAAACTCGAGAATTAATTTTTGGTGATACGTTACTTGGGCTCTTGAATGCTGAGTGAGCAACAACTGCCGTGCATCCTGACTTGCATTTTTTGCTGTTGTCAGCATGTCAGTTTGATGAATACTCACCTCATTAAATCGTGCATGCGCTGGTGCAAAAGGGAATGTCTTACTGGCATCATGAGTACTATTTGGATATTTCAATGTACATGTGATGATGTAAGTTTTTTCATCGTCAGGAATTTTTTCAATATCAAATTCTGCGACCTCTTCTTTGCTGAGAATGCGATGGTTATTGTACGGGAGGGATTGGAAAAGAATTGACAAGTACAATGAGCAAAAATCGAAATGCATAAGCTCAAAGTTTTCGTCGCCTTTTTCACTTGGATTTCCCAATCGCACAGACTTTGCGACGTCTCGTCTTCGCGTCACAAATGTCAATCCTCCACGAATGTTATCAAGCACTCTGTTGGCAATATTTTCATCCTTCACAAATTCATACCCATCTTTGTTTGTGTAGTTACAAACAGCCATGGAGAATGAAGCTAAAGAGCAGTCGTACAAAGGTGACAACTCAAAATTCATGAGGCAAAAATCATTGTAACTTTGCATCACTCCAGCAAGAACGAGTGTCTGAGACTTTACTATGAGATTGGCGTAATCGCGCAATGTCTCGCAATGAAACTCGTAAAATACACGCCGTGCCTTTTCATACTCTTCCATTGTTGGGCTTCTCATAATAATGTAGTCAATAAATTTTTGGCTATATGGAGGAAACGTGCCATCCAAGTCTTGCTCGGATTTAATTAATGAATGGGGGAACACTGGACAAAGCTTCAGCTCCATCCAGTCAGACCGGTTTATGGACGATTCCCTAAGTAAAGTAAAATCGCTGGAGTTGTGCTGCTGCTTGACTTAGTGGCACATCAAGATGTTGTTCAGAATCAAAAAATCGCACGGCATTTTTAGACTCAATGACATTACACCTTCGGTCCCCTTCGGGATCAAAAACGATTTTTCTAGGCCTGTTGCGCTTAAGTTTTCAATAATGAGTTTGTATGCCAATTTTGAAAATCCGTGATTAAATGCTGGCAACCAGTATTTAGTACGCACAGCCAAGTTGCACTCGTTACAAAGATAAGTGATGCCTCTAATCTTGTGGTGATGATGGTTCATAACCAAGTAATTAGTTTCTGTAAAATCGCGTCCACAAGCGTAGCACGACTTGACTGACAATGCGTCGTAACAGTCCTGGTCCGTGACGCACAAAGGCAGTTGCGAGCTTTTAATTACATCTATGTAATAGTCTGCCATCGAGAGGACGCAAGTGATAAACCTAGATATCGGATCTTCTCCAACATAAACGTCCAAAAATTCGCGTTTACCGTTTGCATCGAGAATTAAAAGTGAGTAGCCAATTGCTGAAATGTTGTCGTTTTCGGACCCGTAAATAAAACTGTAATAAATTTGGTAAGCCGGGTCGTGCATTTTCCAGAGCTGGTCAAATTTATAATGCAAAGTTTTTGGAAAACTGAATCCAGCCGGTTGTATTTCCATACACTCGTTTTCGTGATTTTTATCTGAAAATTTTTTTGAGCAATGACGACAGATTTGTTCGTTTTTTGATTTACGCAATCTCAGAAATCGCGATTTGTCGAGAATGGTTCCAAAATGACGGTCATGCTTGTAAAAGCGTTGCTCATTTTCGGGTAAATGTTTTTTGTGTATGAGTAACAAGTCGACATGGCGAGAAAATTGCTTTGTTGTCAAAACCGTTGGAATGACACTTGCGGATTTCGGAGAATACTCATACACGTTAATAGAACAGTTGATTTGTTTTTCAATGAAAGGCAGCAATGCGATATCGAGACAACCATGCATTCCAAGCGTATCAAGTTTGTCTTCGTATTTTTTCCATGTTAAGGGATTTTGTAATTTGAGTTTTACTCGGGTTTTTTCAGAACGATTCTTAGTTTCATAGTTGCTCCCGTTTGGCAACGAAATTTCTTTGTAGTACAAACCACACAAAACGGCTAGTTTGAAACAATTGTTGCCTTCACATTTTATGTTCACAAATCCCTGTCTGTTTTTTAGGTATGGCGTTGGGAGGTATCCGTGCCCAGTGCGAGCCTCGTAACGCATAAACGTAATTGTGACTTTTTCCACTTTGACCATTGAATTGCCACTAATCCTGTGGCTGAGAACGTTCACTACCGCAATCACAAAATTTACGAGATGTTCAATTGTTTCATTAACATGCGCCTTATTTAACATACGCGCTGGCGGAGAACTGTAATATTTTGTGGCAGTTTCTAAAGTTTTGTTGTTTTTCATTAGTAAATCAAAACTGAGCTTTATTCGCATTGACTGATAGTGGTCAAGATAAGTGTTCACCAGAGATGAAAGTTCGGTGTCTATGGCATCTATCGCGTCCCCCAGGAAAAGATGTGTGTCGACAAACGAAAAACTGTACGCCGCAATCGATCGTTTAAATGATGTTGACTCTTTCATGAAGAATGGCTCACCGTTTTCAGTCAAAGGCAGCACAATTTCTCCATTTTGTCCACGACCCACTTGGCTGACAGGGCAGACATGGTCCGTTAAATTGAATCCTTTTTTTCCGCATCCCTTGCACAGATGTCTTGCATGAACATGCTCATCCAAATCCTCGTGGTCTTCACTTTGAAATTTACACAGGCTGCACTTAAAAACTTTCTTGAACTTATTCACTTCCATTGATCACACAAACGATGATATTTTTTTAAATTTTTTTGAATGTACCAATTCAAATTTCTGAAAATTGCTGAGCGGAATTTCAGTTCCACATTTTTGTAGTTCTTTGATTAACGTTTCCGATAACTGATCACTTTTTTTGCAGAGTTTACAAATCTTCTTTTCGGGATAAAGTTTGTATACACAGTCACAAATGCTACACTTTGTCATGGCTAAAATACCATTTTAGCGGTTTTTTGGCACAAATAACAACAGAGTCGAGAGCGACAACGCGACTTAGACCTACATAGAGTCGATTGTCGTAAGGGGAAAGTCTCTCAAATGATAACACTGCACGTTGTAAACTTTGTCCTTGGCTTTTATGGTAGCTCAATGAGCTGTTATTACGCAAAGGGAACTGCGTGACGTTTAAGTTGCACTCGAGGTGATGGCAGTAGAATGAATCCGTGAACGGCACAACAGGCAATGAAGAGCATTCCTCCAAAGTTGGGCCTTTATACCCCTGAATTTTGACGGTTATAAAACTCGGTAATTTGTCGTTTTTGTTTTTGAAATACCATGACTCCAACGTTCCACTACTCCCATTGTAAACGCCATGGACAGATAAAATGTTCCTCGTTACCATTATAGGTATAGAGGAAGCTATAAAAAGTGGAGCAAACTTATTCTTGCATTTCTCGCAGTGTGGCTCAAGCACAGCCTCAATGCGTCGAGTAGGTACGCCTTGCGAAGCAAGGTAGTCTTCGTTCCACTTGTTTGCAAGAGAATTCCATGCAAAAATATGCATTGCATCATGAAACCGGTCGAGCTCTTCTTTGCACAGAGGTGTGGAGAGTCGGGTTTCAAGTGTTGTAATATCTGCTTGTGTGACACACCTGTCGTGGATTCTGCACAATATATGCCAAAACTGCTCATCTTTTTTTGTCGAACGTTGCCTGTGAGATGGTATGTAGCGGCTCGCTTGGCGTAATACATCAAGCCTTGTCTGGATAACTCATTTCCGCATGTTTTGGGGTTCGTTGTTAAAGAAATCCCTAGCACAGGTGCAAGTTGACCAAAATCAGCCGAAATAATGATGGTACAAGGCAAGGAGTCAACGTTTTTAGCTCTCTGTATTCGTTTTATAACAACTGAAAAAAGTGACGCAGGGACCATTGACCCTTCGTCAATGATGAGCACTTGCAACGTTCGTAAACGTTTGCGAACAACTGCATCAAGTGGTTGTTGTAAGTAGGTCTCGTGTGGTTGTTTAACGTTATGAATTTCAACTAACGTATGCAGAGTAAACCCCATGTCAAAATGACTGGACGCGATACCCGTAGGTGTCCCTATTTCAAATTCTATACCCCTCTGTATTAAATAATTACACAGCAGGTTGATGCAAAACGTTTTCCCGCTTCCACCCATACTTGTCAACAAGACGACGCTGTGGTCGTCATTTGCAGCACGCTGAGCGACGGCGTATAAATTCGTCAGCACTTTTTTCTGTGAGTCAGTTGGTGGAAGAAAGTTCAACTTACTTTTTCTCGTATTACACCTGGAAGCCGTCCGTGCTGTTGTAATAAACTTAAGATAAAAACTTAACGGTCTGCAGTATTTGCGTTTTCCTCGAAGAATGTCAAACTGTTTATCCAAATCTCTATCCCCAAGTCGCTCCATTGCGGAAATTGTGTGTAAGTGAGTTTAGAGTTTTAGAGTTTACAGAAAAGTGAGAAGATTTGGTTGTAAGCTATTTGTTTTTATAGTGCAAAAATGGAAACGCCAGTGGAAAAGCCAGGACCCTCAAAAAGGAAATACATTGTGCAAGAAGTCATGGGCGAAGATGAAAACAAGGATCACACCATGGTCTTGAAACGTCGCATCTTCAGCAACGAAGACGAGAACGACGTGGATTTCTACAACTATGGCTTCAACATATTGGGTAAAGGGCTGATTGTTAAAGTGTTGCGACTGGAATCCTGCATAATGGTGTACATTAGAAAGGAGAACGATGGACTCAGCGCAAGTCGGTTTTCCTTCCACTTAAATCAGGATGTACTGGATGAGTTTCTTGAACTGGAAAAAAAGTTGATTGTGAGTGGAAGTGAGGAAAGGAAGTGGGGGAACTAACATATTCAGACAACGATATTTTCAATGCCATCCATTGAAAACATGGATCAGAATGTAAACAGCCCACAATTCTGGAACGATCCTTGTGTAATTAGTGTCCAAAATTTCAAGATCAGACCAGTGGTTTTGTTTGGCAATATAAAGTTCAAGTTATTGCAAGAAATTTCATCAGAAAAAAACAAAGCTTGGCCGGGACGACGTGGCACGATCACTGTTTTTCAGTTCAAGAAGCTTGTGAAAGTGTTATGTGAAAAGTTTGAAACGTTCAAGGAGGAGGAGGAGGAGACTCGGTCAGCACCATTTTAGTAACGGCCAAAGTTTGAGGTTGTATAAAAGCCTTGTTGGCTAAATAAAAATTGTACAGTTTGTTACAGTGCTTCAATCAAGATGAGTGGAACTACGGTAGCCACAAAAT
>JAHZMW010003896.1:0-22618 GCA_027743745.1 Alloscopus bannaensis
ACTCACCAAAGTTGGTCAGACGTGAAGAATCGCAGAGCTCAGTACTAAACTCGATCACGTACTCAGATCATCAGCAGTTTACTTCTCCAGTGAAGATCTTGAGTGTTAACCGTCCCGGTCTCCGGATTGTAAGACGGAGGAAAATTTACGCTGAATGTGAGCACGACGTCCTTGCTGTTCCGATTTCTACGCTGAGAGATTAAATGGTTGAAGGAATCACAGAGAGAGACAGAAGAGAGAAGGAGAGAACACCTGACCACCTTCAAAACAGAGAAGAACTACTTCCATCCAACTCTCACAACCTGCCAGACCACACACTACTACGCTACTAGCACAGAAAGCTATGGAAAAAAAACTCAACTTGTGTGAGTGCGAGCAAGTCTACGACCAGTCTACTGCAGAGGTGTCGTTGTAGTTTGCCACTTGCAGACCACCACCGGGCAGGGCAATAGAAGAACACAAGTGACGAGCTCTACTGTACGGACTGCTGCTGAAGGATATCTACACTCTGTCGACACTGAGATATCAAACCGGCAGCTATTTTACTGGTAATTTTTATTTTTTAGTCAGTAAAACAAATCTTGAAGCCAGCTCATTATCATAAAAAGCATGGTTTTCCGTTCTAACGGAAAACCATGCGATGCATCGCTTCATTAGTTATCAATATTGTACACTTAGCCCTTATAAATTGTTTCGTAATAATCATCAGGATTCGCTTTACGTGACAATTATCGCTAACAACATCTCATCTACTTTCAAACTCCCCGAACCTAGACTGAACAAAGTCGTGCTCCCAAAAATACTATTTTGTTCGTAACAATTCATGGCAATGCGTACCCTACTCTATTCCCCAGCCCGTTTCAGGGAAAACTGCATAGCATACTCTTTGCAAACTTTATCTGCAGCATGAGCAATAGAAACACGGGCATAAGGCAAAAGGAGAAAGAACTTTGTCTGGAAATTGCCAACTTCCTAAAAGCCCACAGCGTTCCTCTCCTTGTGTCGCCATCTCATCTCATCTTCTCCCACGACGTTGCCTCCACATTTGTGCATCTCTTCACTGGAGTTGCTCCTAGGTGGATTACTCACAACTCAGAAGTCGTTTGGGGCAAGTGCTATGGCTTTTTGACGAGGTTCTCCAGAGGTATCCTCACCCACGTTATTTTCAGCAGGTCTGTCTCTCCACGTATTGCCAAAGGACAAATGGAGAGTCTCATAAAATCCCCTCCACCAATCGAAAAATTGGCTCAACTGGCGCTGACTGCTCGACTCGTCTCTCTCTCCTCTTCTGCTGAATGTGGAATGCGTGTATTGAAGGTGGATGGACGAGACAGCGAGGTATTTTGTCAGTTGCACTTCAGCTCTCACACACTTTGGAGGGGAGCCGCTCACACTCTCCTTCCTGCATCCAGTCCACACTCTCGTGTCACACTTCATTTCAACCGACAATTTTTTGGTGAGAAACTTGCGTTTCTCTTCTTTCGGTCCATTTCGTCATTTTTTGAGAGATTTTTAAGTTTGAATTGGATAGTTTGTTGGACGGGAAACTAGGAATTGAGTTGAGGAAGTACAACCGACAGTGAATTGAAAGTTAAGGAGCTAAGTTTTGTAAGTGGGTCGAAATTGGTCGTTTTTTTGTTAGCATTCACCATTGGTGGAGTAGAGCAGTCCACCTGTGTTTGGCTCTTGGGTGGGTGTCAGGAGTAGTCAGTAGTTCATTTGTTGTCGTTTGTCATTTTCCGAGTGAAGGCTAGTTTGTGGTTCAAAGAGAACGCTCACTTTATTATTTTTTTCGAAGTAAAGTCATAGTTTTGAATATCGGTTGTAGTAATCAGTCTTCGAATCTGAATTTATTTTAATCATGTAATTATTACAATGGACAGTTAATTCATTTTTATTGACTATTTTATTTTGAGCAGGTTAGTGCGATTTGGTGTCAGGGCAATTCCCTCTTGAAGTGCCTGACACAAGGGACAAAATGTCGGGGGGTAAAAAGACGGAGGCGAATCAGAACATTCAGGTGTTCGTCAGGGTTCGGTAAGTATTCGAATAAGTTGCTTTAGCTTTTGTACTAATTATATTCAGACAGAGCGGAGTGGAGTAATAAGATTATTGTATTATTTCTTTGGTTTTAGGCCGATGAATGTTCGTGAAAGTGAAAAGGACCCTTTGTCAGTGGTCGATACACCGGGAACAAGGGAGGTTGTCGTTCGAGAGCGCTCCGTGGCCAATATCACCAAGACATTTACATTCGACAGAGTATTTGGTCAGAGATCTAGTCAGGTAGGCTTGTAGCTAATGAAGCATAAAGTCATGACAAATTGACGTCAACTCACATCATCAACAGATGTAAAAGAAACTATTGGAAAGTGGTCGTAATCAGTTGTTATGATGTTTCAGGTTGATGTGTACAAATCAGTTGTTGCACCTCTCGTTAACGAAGTTTTGTATGGGTATAATTGCACGGTTTTTGCCTACGGGCAGACTGGAACTGGGTAAGTCGTCACTGTCCCTCGATTTATTCATTAACACACTTACCAATGTTACTTGAGTGCTGACTAGGTTGATATGTTGTTTACAGCAAAACCTTTACCATGGAAGGAGATCGAACACCTCAGGTTCCCGGGCGAGGCCCTGTTCCAATTGGAAATGTTGGTTTTCATGATATGATATTTGTGGTGTACATTTGTAGCTTATACGGGAAGAACTAACTAAATGCTTTATATGATTTTTGTGTGTAGGATCCCTTGGTTGGGATTCTTCCCAGAGCTTTGAGCCAAGTGTTTGATGAAGTGCGAAAGATGAATTGTGAGTATACGATTCGTGTCAGCTTTCTGGAGCTGTACAATGAAGAATTGTTTGATTTATTGGGTACAGTTGAGGAAGGGAAAACTAAGTAAGTGTCATTGACCCATTATGGTGTTTTTAACATAATATGTCTATCACGTCACCAAGTATTTAATACTTTTATCGTTTCTTATTGTGTAGGCAATTGCGCTTGTATGAAGACACTAGCCGAAAGGGTTCTGTAGTTATTCAGGGATTGGAGGAGGTGATTGTTAAAAGCAAGCACGAAGTCTATGCTGTTCTGGAGCGTGGATCTCAACAGCGAAAAACTGCAGCAACTTTGCTTAACGCTGTGTCAAGGTATCACTGATATGATATGAATATTCCTGAGCAAGTTAACTTTGATACTTGTCACCTGTACAACTTGTGTCACAGTAGTGGCAAAATGTTGCTCGTTCTTTGTTAAAATGGTACTACTATTTGTAATTTGCAGTCGATCTCACACAATTTTTACAATCACTGTTCACATGAAAGAAACCCGTGTCGAGGGTGAAGAAATGATGAAGATTGGAAAGCTTAACTTGGTGGATTTAGCTGGGTCGGAGAATATTGGGAAGTCTGGTGCTGTGGAGAAGCGGGCGAGGGAAGCTGGCTCGATTAATCAGTCTCTGTTGACGTTAGGGCGTGTGATCACAGCATTGGTTGAAAGAACTCCGCATGTACCTTACAGGTAATGTAATTACACAGATAATTTTGAGAATTATCGTATTAGTATGTGTAATGGAGAGGAGCTCAGCAACGTTTCAAATTTGCTTCCCCAAATGCAATTAACAATGGATTCACAATGCCAGGAGTTGAATGAGAAGAGCAGCATAATTACAGAGTTACAAGAAGTTATCGCTATGCGTGATGTATGTTCAACGCTACTGTATACCTGTTGTTGCTTGTTGTTTTAGGTTTTTCTGAGGCAGAAATAAGTCACATTTGTTGTGTTATTTGCAGGCTGAACTTAGCCAACGTTCTGCAGAGATTACTGATTTAAAAGAAGAAGCAGAGATGACGTCACAAATTATGGCTGACCTGAAGCAACGACACACCAAGTTGCAAACTCACTTGTCCAACCTGACATGTCGTAATGAGGAGTTGAGTCATTTGCTCAAGTGCCATGTGAATACTGAATCCAATTTGCAAAAGGAGGCGGAAACCCTCTTAAAAACCACTACTGACACCGTCTCAGTGATTGATGCTTTACAGTCGCGCTTAGAGCGGAAGAAGTAAGTTTGCTATATTGTTTGAATTGAGTACTATTACTATTGAATTGAGTCTTTGTTTAGTAAGATTTTGTACATATTTAAATTTTGCTGATTGTCTGTTTCAAGAAATGTCGAAGAAAGGAATTGGAAGAACGGCCAAAGATTTCGTGGGGACTTGCACAAGTCACTGTCTGACATTTGTGACGTATTAAACGAATTGCGAACATTACATTCTGTATTTAGTGCGGACGTTATAAAACGAATTGGTAAGCTTCATTTGTAGTCCCCCACAGTTCCTTGGGCCGAGAAACATTCACTCGAAATATAATTTGGTAATCAATTCATGTTCCAGACCAGCGAACGGAAGAACAACGAGACACGATCGAGAACTTTTACAAAAAGTTTAATAAAGTTCAAATTAGTGTTGCCGCCGTCGAGAAGCGCATTGAGGAGTTATCCAAAACATTTGTAAGTTTTTTTTAAATGTGGGCAGGGGTAGACATTAAGTGAGAAGAAAACAGGCTGAGAGTAATGTCGGCGTTAATTGGTGTTCGGTATAATAAATAATTTGGTTTTTGGTTTTTTTAACGTAGGTGTTGCGCTTAGACTCAACTTGCAACGCAGAGAGTGGCTTCATCAGAGGATCGTACAACCACAATAAGGCACGTAATGGAGAAACGAAAGAAGCTTTGACAGGGCTGATTGCAGCTATTAAGACACAATTGGGCACTATCAAATCAGAAATTCCGAAGCTAAAAAATGAGACAGCAAAGCAGGTAAGCAGTTATATGATTTTGTCAGTTATATGGCGATAGTTATAATGCCCAGTGGAGTTTACGCTACTATGTATCTGCAATAATGGTTAAATTAATGACTGTTTTTACATAGTTTTCTGTTATGGAAGCGAAGGTTGTCACTGCTCTCCAATCAGATGTAGGCTCTATGGAGAAAATCGAAGTAGTGCTGTCGGATTTGAAGAGCAAGCTAATTGGAATTACTGAGGATGTGTCAACCTATACTCGCTGTTTGGATTTGAAGCAGAGTCACTTCAAAGAGAATTACAAGAAGAAAATCTCCATCCTGCAGGAAACCCTTCAAGAGTTATTCGACGACGCGGAGAGTTACACTGGGACATCAGAAGAGGCGAGCAATGATCTCAAGGGAAAAATGAACCGTTTCCGGATTGATAGTGGAGCGGTAATCGAGGATGGCGAGCAGACCGTAAAGTTGGCTAAAGCTATTCCCGAGAAAATGATTGGAAGCTTCGAAACAATTCGTCAGGATTGTGTTACTCAGCAAGGGACTAGCTTGGACAAACTGCATGTCAAGTTGGACGAGTCAATTCAATCAATGCGAGCAGTTGAAAAGAAGGCTAATGAGACTCACAAGCAGCTGGACGTTTCAATGTGTGATATGACAGTGCGAACGGAAAAATTTCTTGAGGAGCGTGTTGTGGAAGCGAAGCTCTATCTCGACGGAATGCAAGATTATTTGAAGACGCAAGCTATGGACTGTATCACTTCCAAGATTTGTATTCAGAATCTGACAAGCGATGTAACCACACAGGAAAGGGACACCCTGCTGGAAATTTCGGATTCAATTGGTCATCATTGCGATGCCGTGTCAGAGGCTACCCAATTCGTGATACGTGACGTACAACAATCGGCCGGAAGCGTGGATGAGTTTTGGGAGAGTACCTACGCTAAGGATATTCCAACCGGTGTAACTCCGATGAAAAAGAGCTATGATTATCCAACAAAATTCAGCGCTACATCTCCTCATGAGCGCGTGCTTGCCCGTTACCGCGCTGTAAGTCACGATGTTCAAGCTGCAATTGACGAGGAGCGCTCCGAATTGGATTCCAACGATGGGAGCATCCCAGAAGTTTCTGAATGCACTGATAGTACAAACAATACTATTAAATATTTGAATGGCACTGGTGGTAAGGAATTGAACGAGGATACGATTCAGATAAAGAAGAACAACAAGAACAACATTAAGAAAAATTCAAGCGATGACGTCAATGGTAATCAGAGTAGCACTGAGACAAGTGGGGGAGAGAATCTTAACGGTAACGGTTATAAGTATATAATTTAACAAGTTTATATGGGCCATTATATGCCAACATCAGACGCAAATTATTTATGCAAACATGTAGATATGTATGTATCGGATATCAAACTTTATTTTGTATTGGCTTCATGTCAGAATGTCATTTCGACAATGTCGACGTGTAATCCCGGGGTTTGTAAATGGTCGACTCAAATGGCTAATTAATGACTTCTAATTAATTAGGTACAGCGTCGTCTGCTGAGAGACATTCCAGCTCATCGACTCCTACTAATAAACGGAAAGGCAGAAAGAACGCTCGAAAGACTACGAAGAAACGATAAAGCAACTCCTTTCTACGGAATTACAATCACAAGTCTGACTATTTGACTTTAATTCATTCGACGTTGTTAACTCCAATGTATAATATTCTTGTATTATAATAATGTTTCATTTTAGTTTGATTATTATAGCGACGGTGCAGCCTCACAGAGAACTTTTTTGTAAGAAGTTTTATAAATTCGGTTAATATCAATTTGTAAAGGCAATGAAAACGGCCAAGTGGTGGAGGTCTACTATCTTGTTACAACACGTTTGTACTTTATCAGAAGCACATTCGCAAAATTAACGGAAATGCTTGAAGTTCCATATTGATCGGTTTTGTCGTATTATTATCGTGTCACTAGTATTATTCCCTATAGTCGTGTCTCTTGTTGGACGTTTTGAAACAGTTTATACCGGTATTTGTCAGTTTGACTTAATTTCCAGTTTAAAATTCTGACACAAAATTTGGATCAGTTGCTCAAAGTTTTTTTCGAAATTAAATCCTAGAACATTTGATAAAGTTCTTTGTGAGGTTCCACTATCAACTTGTACAAATTTAAGGTTAAGTTTTAAGGTGTAGTGAACAAATAATCTGTGTACACTGTAAATGACTTGTAAATTGAGCTTTCAAGAGTACTATAATTCATACCAATGCCAAACCTGAACCTTTTGTACAACTTTGATACGCTTGACATTGTGGTCCACTCTCCATTTTAATAATACATACAGAGATTGATAATTGTCATAGATTAGAAGTTTTATACCTTTTGATACGTGAAAATAAAGTTTTAATAAATACTGACGTTTTATTCTCGGTACTCGGAAGGCATACATGAGTTTTATTGAGACAATTTAGCTGGGATTTCGTGAATTTTGTTTGATTTGTGTAAACTATTTCGAATAAATCAATGTGTAGAAGGAAGTGTTATAGGATTGGCTTTGACGAATGCTTACAATTAATGGAATTTTGCTAAATCTAAGTGTTTTATTCATGACTCTAAGTGTGATCTCTCACAGGGCTCATCTTATGAGATCCAAAATGCTTCGTCAGAGTGTTTTAGCATCACAAAGAAAGGATGAGTAATGCTCAATTTCCTGAAACAAAGCCGCTAGCTCTATACTGATTGCTGACAGGTTTAAGCAAAGGCCACCTTATACAGGTAGACAATGCAAAGAGTGCAAAGGAGGGTCGTCATACCCACTCATCCTGTATGGCATCATCATAATAATCTCTCTTCGAGTGAGTACTTTCCCGTGTCTCCCATCATCAGCAGCTTTTGAGCTTTTTAAACGTAATTGCAGGTGTCTTGCCGTTTCGTAGAACTCGTGCAGATTTTCTGCCTAGAAAACAAAGGATGAACAACTCATGTACCGGAAGACGTTTCCTTCTAAACTCACAAAACATTTCTTCCACTAATAGTTTATTAACGAAAAATTCTGAAATTTGGAAATGTTCAGAGAAACAATGTCTCCTCAACTGATATACTAACTATATTCGTAATGTAATGAAAGATAGAGTTTTTAGAGCCACAATTGAACGTTATAGCTATAGCCGATAAGATTAAATTAAAATGCCCATATCTTTGTAATGAAATGGCATATTATGCTATCATTTAATTTCTCTGCATGTACTTATTATGCCACAATGCAAAAGTAAGGAATATAATTGTTCATTTACAGAAACGGCGATTGAGGGGGAACTCGAGAGAGAGAGAGAGAGAGAAGTGGGAGTAGTTTTCTAGTACTGCTATGATATCGTGTAGGTACCACGATACACACAAGACAAGAGCCTTACCCCACCAAACCCTGTTTAAGTAACGGCAAGGCTCAGCAACGCAACAACGGGCTAACCGGAAGAGTGTTCGCGTATTTGCGAGGATGACCTTGTCTGGGGCTGTGTCTACAACAACCTTGCTTCAATCCTTTTCGAGTTATCCTTTCGGCCTTCGCTTGAACCAAAACTTCGTTCCTACACTCGCCTCTCTTTCATTCTCGTAACAGAAATGCAATCATATCGCACCACACGCCACACACACGTCTCGCTGCATAGACTCTTAACTCTCACTCTGTGAAACGTGTTTCAGAATTTGGTGTTCGCCAAAATGAAAAAGTTGCGTTAAGAGTTTTCGAAACCACTTCATATTTCTCATTGTGCCTCGACTCGATTTCATGGGCTCTCCTCGTACATTCACGGATAGGCAAACTTTGTATGCAGTATTGGGCCCAACCCCAGAGAGTATGAAGCTGTATCTTGTAGCATGACGAAGTTTATGCAAACAACGTAATCTGAAATGCCAATTAAAATATCTCAATCAGAATTCCATTTCCCATATTCCACACGTCTCCCCCTCCAGCCAGAGATTATCGGTCGCACACGTGTGTAGCTATAGCGTGGACGTATATAGGTAGACGCAAATCCGTTTCAAAGTGTGACTCGCAAGTTTTTTATTTGCACACTTCGTGCTACGTTGTGCACCACATTGCCGTATGAATAGAGTGAAACTTGCAAAAAAAAAAGTTTTCTTTCATACAAAGGCATTTTTCATTTAAGCTTCCGCCTCAGCGAAAACAAAGAGATGCTTGTTGTACTTTTTGTTGCAAATAAAATTACTTGCCCAATTCCTGCACTTTGATTCTCGTCATAGTATTGTACACCTAAGCACCTTTGATTGGACTTTCTTCGAAAACGACGCGATTGAAAATGAAAGGGAACAAGGACGAATGTCGCGTTCAAAGAAGTTCCATGTCTTCTTCTCTTGTTTCTGCAAAAACTGCAACGAAACTCTGACGAATCTGACGATGTCTCATGATTCTCCTAGAGAAAATTACGCACTTTACGTTCTCCTTTCATCGTGATGATCTCAGTGAGTCGTGAATACGTTTCTACGATATAGAAGTGCTTTTAGCGAAACAATTTCTGTTTCACTGCTTCAGCGAGCGTACAAGTGGGAAGAAGTCGAGAGATATGTAATTAGATTATCGACTACTTGATGTTCTCTCGCTCTCTCACTTATTCTGCATAATCGTATTTTGTATTTGTAAACAGGTAAAACCTTTGTTTGTCTGGGGTATGCTGACTACAGAGACATCATCACGATGCAGGAAAGCAATATTAGATTATCGCTCTTTCAGAATTGTATTATAATATATATTACTACATTTGCAGAAAAAACGAAAGTATTAAAGTTACATATTTGCTTGCATTGCAACATTGTTTCGTTACGTGTATCATAATACGCTTTTCTCTCTCTCACGTTGAGTTTTACCTTTACATTTACCTTACATTTCTCATCCACCTTGAAGCACAAAAAGAATGTGTCTGTCATGCTCATGGTGCAAACTGCACATAATTCTCGTTCACGTTATGTGTGAGAGCACAACAAAACTGACGAGAGAGTCAATGAATAGAGTTCAAGGAGAAACGCTACCAGTGTGCAGTACACTACTTTTGTGTGAATGTCTGTACGAAGGAGTTTGATCATGGTTAAAAAAAGTGATGATTTTCATCGTATCAGCAGACTTCATGTGGTATGCAGTTTTGAGCTTGAAATGCTCACTTTAAAAAGCCTTTTTTCCTCCCAAGTACAGAGTGAGAAGTCTGTGTTTGCCATTGGAAATGAAAAACCGAGTCTGGCCAGCTTATGTGATATATTACGCTGTAGTTATGTGTGGGGAGCTCACGGTTTAAATTGGTAAGTGGTAAATTCTTCAGCGCTCATAAGCAGCAGCAAATGCAAAAGGCGAAGGAAAATGAGATATGTATATGAAAGGAGTTATGAAACCGTGATCGTGTGAGTTGAGACTCAACCAAAGTGCATCAAGCCTCTCTTTATACGAGCCCCAGAATTTTCTAGCAGCCTTCTCACCACGCTACGGCAATTGGCTGTATATATCGTTGTGGCAAAACTGTACATAGTTGAGAGAGTGAAAAACATAGGAAATGACGAGAGATACACAGGGGCACACAGTTTTTCACTTTGAGAGAGTGAGAGAAGCATGAAAAAAGAACTTGACATCTCTCTCTGCTGCATTCTAGTTGCACGAAAACGAAGTCGGCCTTACTCCACCAAGAACAGCGAGAGTTAAAGCTTTGGCTTTGACGAGCACAAAAACTTGAGTCCATTCCACATTGAAGAGAGAAGCCACCTTAAAACCATCGACCATGTAGGAATAAACGTGTACTATGCGTATAGCTGGTGGTCTCGAAAAAAAGGCCTTTTCAATTGAATACAACGACTACCATTGCCTCTGTACACGGTGATTGCATGAGAGAACTCGACTTTATCTGTTTCACTAACCAAAAAACGAATCCTACTGCCTTTCATGAGAGGAGAATTTTTGTGTGCTCGCCTCAGTCGTAGACCTTTTCTATCGTTCACGATAATATTCGATTTTGTGAAGGCACACAACCCAAAAAATGAGGAAAACCATGCATGAGGACGACGGGGACGGAAAGAACGCTCTTGTACGTTATAAAATACGTGGAAAAATGCTTTATATGCAGCATATGAAACTAATGCCAAGTTGAAAAGGAGGCTCACACGAACCAGCCAACGCTGTAGTAGACAATGCACACCAGAAAATGCATGATATTGTGTACTCCACCATATTCCCATACCCGTCGTCATGAATGTGTGAATGGAAACAAGGCGAGAGAGATGCAAACATTGCTGCTTTTTTTCGCTTCGTTCGTCGCTTTATGGAAGATGTTGACTGAGTCGAACAAACCAGAAGAGAATTCAACACTGAACACAGAGAGAGTGTGCCGTAGTTCTCAAAAAACACTGCTCAATGTGAATTGCCACAACTGCTGCTGCTTTACTCGAATAGACGGTGCATCGTTTATCGCAGTCGCCTTGCAGAGACGGAGCAGCAGCGCAATACAAGCTTGAATGTGGCAAAATGATGGTGGTGTGTTGCGTAGTTTCATGAAAAAGGGAGTCGCACCATAACAGAGTTTGTGGGGCTTGGCTCTCTCTCTCTGCATACAATTTTTATTACAAGAGCAAACAGAAAGGTTCACATAGAAAAAGCGATCAAGTTCTCGCAGCTCTCCACTGGCTTTTTTGGAATATCATGGGTAGAGAGAATGTAATATGGGAAGCTTCACAAGCTTCGTCGTCGTGCCGTTTAAGAATGAAAGTGGTGAGCTTTTGCATTTTCCTTCGAAGCAGAAAGGCGTTCGATTGCCTTGTTTCGTGTGGTTCTCTATCACTCCACCAACCACCATCATCATCGCGTTGAGAATACACAGAGCTCTTCCGTAATGTGGGCATACGGCATATATCGCTGAGTCGTCTTATCGCATTGCGTACTGTGCATTGTGCACACACTCAGCGGAGTAATACGGAGCTCAAAAGGTTTCAACCAAAATGTATAAAGGCAAGGGGCAATGTGGTCAAACTGAATAAAGTACAAGCTAACGATCGAAGATATGAGGTGTGACACTGTCTGTCAAGACAATTAATTATATTGAATAGTGATCATAGACAATGATAATGTGCATATCAAAGAATTATTGGGGCAATGTGCGACCTTACGCTAAGTTCTAAGGTGTTTTAAAGGTTGTCTCATTTTGCCCCAATGAAGTTCAATATTGCCAGGCCGGAGGTCCCATTCCTCTGATGATTAGTGACGCGCAACTTATCTGACCGGACGCCTCAAAGGGTCAGAAATGGTAGTATCCGCTGATAAAGACAAGAATGACCTGGGCAAACGCTGAATATTTAAGCAACAGTGTCACTTTTAAAACAAAGCTTTTCCAAGCAAATAGGAATGTGCAGGAAAAATGATTGGAGTCGCTAAATACGTAATATTTCCATCTGCTGAATACTAATGTTGCAGCTAAACCCAAGTCCAATTACCGTTTTACCGTCTAGCTCGTCAGCACTCGTTGCTCGCATCGAGCCTCAGTCACCTCGAACAACAGCAACCCTAAAACTCTCTCAAGTGTCTGACCAACAATTCTTGTGACGAGGCTCTCACATACTCAACCCTGTTACCTCTCTTGCTGTTCTTCAGTATCCTGCAGCGCATCGCAGAGGAAGGGGTCGCCCGTCGTCGTCGTCGCCATCACCATATCGGTAGTCACACTCGCATACGAAAATTACTTTGAAACAGCCGTGGCAGCAGAAAAAACTCTCGATTCTCCTGTTTCACTCTCCTTGGCCACCACCATACACCATCATCATCATAAAAAAGTCCATTTTTCATCATCTTCTTCTGCGATCCCCACACCACCGTACCACCATATAGATACTCGTCGTTTATCGAGTTTTGCGTGCAGTCTTGTGTCTGTACATTAGGGAAGAAGATGAGAGAGGAGAACCTCGATAGATTTTTTTTTCTTCCTTTTTGTGTGTGGATCGCTGAATATTAGTCTGTGAGTGTGGAGCAGCAGTAGAGAAAAAAGTTTCACAGAGTTGCTCGCAGTTTTAGCTCTGAACAAGTACACAATGTACAGCACGGGTTGGCCTGTGTGTCTTTAGCTGTGCTACGACGACGGGTTGTACAGTTCGGAACTCAGAAAAACTTTTCAGTTCTCCTCTACTCATCCTCAAAGGAAGAAGCATACGACGACTCTGCGAATGAAAGAGAGCCCATACACCTCTCCCTCTTTTGGTACATCGTCCTCGAATTTTTCTCTCTCATATTCTCTCTTTCATTTCTTCTGAGCCTTGCCTGGCTTCATCAACCTCATCCCTCTGGATACGGAGAGAACGAAAAGGGAACAAGTGCTTTGAATAATTACCCAACCAGCAGCATTAGTATTACCGAAAAAATATTTCAAAGTTGAGAGAGACAGAAAATCATTTAGTGTTGGCAAACCCGACGGGGAAAATTGCAGAAATGTGATCAAAACTGAAGAAAAAAAACATCATGGACACACTTCACTCATCGTAACATCACTCCGTACATCTCACAGGTAAATGAGACACGGATAAAGAACAAAGAAAAGTTCCTGCAGGGAACTCAAGAGAGGATGGCAAAGTCCATGAAAATTTCACACAAAGTTCATGTACCCACGCGAAGTTACGCTATGGCAAGTTGTGGCAAAGTTATGCATAATATGTGTTTGCCAGCTCTCAGTTTTCATAGTGTGATTTTTTAAAAAATAATTATAATTAAGCGAGTGTGTTTGGTTGGTTTGGTTTTTGAATGAAATTCATGTGAAATGTGAAAACGCAGAATTCTGCGTACCAATACACCCAAATATGCATAGAAACGAAGTGTTTGCCAGTGATATTGAGCTATTGTTCTATGACGCTGTTGCGTTGCACGCCTCGTTTTTATCGTGAATTTGTATGAATCATGAAGTTCAATTCTCGCAATTGGATTTCACACACTCACACGGCTTGACCTCTTATGCATAATGTGTCCTCTCGCTCTCATCGTGAATGTCGACTAACGTGCCCGCAATACGTATTCTAGGCTGTGTAGTGCGGATATATACACCCTCTTGTTGAATGTTTTATAAAGTTACCTCAAAAGTGTCCGGTTTGTACGGTGCCTGTCATTTATTGATTCTCGTTTTTCCTCCTCACACAATGCGAAATTCTCCTCCGCCTGGTTTTCTACGCTCATGTAATCTGTTAGGCTCCCTTCTTCAGCTACTTGACATTCTTCAGTTTCATCTCTGAGAAAAAAAAGGTACCAAGAGCCGTTGGAATATATAGGATCAGAGAAAGAGAAAAGGTTGATGGGAGAGTTTCAGGTTAGATTTCTCCCCATCTTTTGTACAGAGTGTGTGAATGTGCCATCTATATAGATTTTCGACTAGGGGAGCACAAGGGTACAGCGAAGAAGTTCTCCTTTTTTTCTGCATAATATCATGGAAGGCAAGAGAGATCCACAGAAAATATGGGAAATAAAAGGAGGAAAAGGGGGATATGAAGAAGCTGTAAAGAAGAAAAAACTCTCTCTGGTCTCCCTGTCAATATATCCAAAAAAAAAGGTTTCGCTGCTCATATAGAGAGTGGTGCTGTTATTTCATGTTCACACGCACACATACAGAATATATTATATATTTTCCAACAAAAGGCTCGACCGTAACACTATAGAAACTCCCTGGCGTTTGGAGGATCGAAAGGAGAAGCTCCTCTGGGCTTATAGGGGCAGAGAAATACAAAGGAAAGCAAGAAGGGTGTTCTAGGTCTACAAACTTTTATAGCTTGTAGTACGCAGTCTTCTACCCCAACTACATGGAGAGATCCAACCCTGTCTTGAGTTCTTAGGGTAAAAGAAATTCGACTTGGAGGATACATATTAAATCTAGAGAGTGAAGAGGGTACCACGGAGGGTAGACTAAAGATATTCGGCTTTGTTGCGATGCAGTCTTGTGTATTTACAGCAAGAAAAAAAAATGCATTATGCACACACAACTGCATCTCTCTCACGTCAGAAGCAAATGCATGGTAGAGAAAGGAGAGAATTTTTTTTATAAATTTATCCCCAACAATACAATAAAGGTATACGAGCCCGTAATAAAAACGTGTGACATTTCTGAAGGAAATGGTGTGATCCTTTTTCTTTTCTCTTCACACATTTAAGCGACGTAAAACTTGACGAATGCTTTGAGAAGTCATGATTTTTATGGAAAAAAGTGCGTCTCGCGTTCACGGCATTATGAAGTCGTGTAAAAAAGACAATTCATCAAAAAGGATAGTCTTTGTTGCATTTTTTTTCCTTGTTCAAGCCTCGAGGAGTAGAAATGGTGGAACAAAGCAGATTTTTTTTGGATGGAATGAGAAGATGTGAAGTAGGAGATCATGCAGAGATACGGAATGACGTGAGATACTATTCGGAGTTTTGAGAGTCAGAAGCGAGAGAAAGGAGATAAAGAGATTTTTCACCCGTGTGGGTCAGTTGACCTTGCCAAGTTGTTTGTTACTTGGAAAGGCAGAGACAGTACACTTGTAGGGCCTCGTGTGACGACCAAGAGAGCAATGAGAACGCGACTAGGCAGCGTTCACAAATCGTTTGCAACACGAGTGGAGCGAGTCTTGCGAAAAGCTTTCGCCAACACGAGTACCATAATCCTGGATTGCACACGAGCCCACACACGACTCGCAAACGAACAAAGACAAGAACGTTCCAGAGAGTTTTCCTCGTGCTTGTTGAGAGTCTTATGGTGTTTCATGGAGCTTAGCTTTTGGCGCACGCGAATTTTCGGATTTGTGTATGCATTAGATAATCATTAACTGTTAAAAGTGGTCACCCGACTTTAACAGGGACATCCAATCCGTATTGTAGGTGAGGTCACTGATAAGTCTAATTTGACTAATCAGCGTGGAATATAAGCCAACCAAGGTTTATCCCTACTTTGCAATAATATTAGAATATTAGAACTAATAGAATTGACTGAAGAGCAAACTCCGGCTAACCTATAGAATACTATTCAAATTCTTGTAATCAGGGAGAAAATCCTAAGCTTGAAACACAATGTTAAAAATTGGGACAATAAATCGGGTGTTTTGCACATTCACATTTCGCTCAGAGAAAACACGGACGCTGTTTTCGTTTACTCCATTAACGTAAAATCAGTTAAGTGTGAAGATGAATTTAAAGTTTAATTTTTTCTTTGTTTTCCAGAGACGACTTTGAATGTCGACCAAGATTAACGTTCAGATATACAATCAACCCTGCTTTTTTCTCACTTCCAAGTGAAAACAATCACAACTGAATACAATTCATCGTTTCCAAAGACATCCTGAACAATTACAACTGATTCCCATTTCCGTAATCATCGAACTAATTTTAATCAGGCGTGAGTGCTCGTTGACTATACAAGGAATCCGAAGACAATGCTGATAGAAGACGACATACAATCTTGAGAGTTTAGGAAAAATCAGTGACATTACTACCAAATAGTTTTTAAAATCAGAAGAGTTTCCAAATCTTCGTTTCGGAGACTTCCAACTTTCGGCAAAAGAGAGAGAGAGAGAAATTGTTAGAGCAGGTTCACCGAATCCACCGATAAGATGAATTTCTGTGTCGACGGGATCGGGACGACGATCAGCGTGAATCAAGTGGAGGCGGATGGGTACGAGGCGCAAAATCTCATTACGAGTGATCTCAATTTACAATCATCACGCGGATTCATGACAGACACCTTTGTTCGACCGCCGGTGACAATATCGATCAAGTTCCCCTTTTGTATTGAGCTCAGCCACATCGTAATCAGTCCAAAGGTGGGCAAGCAATCATCGTCAGGCTTCTTAATTCACACGGAAACGAGCTACAAAGTGAGTGTAACCTAATATCTTTCAAACTGAATTTCTCTTTCCTACCCCAAATATATTTATTTGTGATACTTGTATGTTTCTAGAGTTGGACAAAAGACCACAACGGACCTGTGTCAACTCATTTGGTTGCCAAGGAGTTTGTCAACACTCCAGTCCCCGGTGTGATTACATTCAGGAACCCTCGATTCTTTCTCCGTCGACCCTTCTCCGCCCTGCCCACGGATCAATACTCGTGTTACAAAAATCATGACGTGATGTTCAACTTGAAACATCCTTCTTTTAATGTACGTCAAATCATTTCTCATGTAATAATTAGATTGTAGGAATGTACGTTGCTTATGAAAACTGGTTGTTTTTTACGTGAATCATAGGCATGCGAGAGAGTGGTTGGCTTGGACATTACTATTCTGAAAGTGGCCGACTCTTCCGTTCCAGCGATTGGAGGCCTCCAAGTTTGGGGTCAGCCGTGCATCCGTTGTTCTCAAGACCAGGTTGAGAAGCTGTACAAGAGTTGGAGTCGCATCATTCGTCGAGGGGATACGACATACTTTCCACCGTCTCTGAGCCAGTCTGATCCTCCCGTAAGTTGTGTACATCTGCTGTTACATAATATGTTTAATAGTATATAACCCTCATTATCTTCAATTAACACTTTATCTCTACTCTTTCGGTTTCTCAGGATGAGGCGAGTCCACCCAAGAAGCAAAAATTGTCATCTGACTCCAGTCTCTCGGTACCAGAAGACTTCCTTGACGCAATCACCTATGAGATCATGTGCCAGCCAATTCGATTGCCGTGTGGGCTCGCAGTGGATGCCATCACGCTGGAAAAGTACTACGCTGAGGAGTCCAAGTTTGGAAGGCTCCCCAACGACCCATTCACTGGGATCACGTTCACGGACACCCTCAAACCAGTGGCTGACTCTGCGCTGAAAGCTCGCATCGATCTATTCATCACTCAGAACGCTGACGACGAGATGATCATGAAACTTCCACGAACGCTCGGCCCCAACCGACCCTCTTCCCAGCAACAGCGCAATAGCTACGTGTTTAGGAATCCGAATTTGTGTGCCACGAGCACAATCAGTAGTACCCGTAAGCGGCAGACGACATTCAGCTCATCAGGGTTCTCCAACCCGGACCTCTTCGACAAGCCAATCTATGCAAAAGAAGGAAAGACTTACTCATCGTATTCGTCATCCGACCTCAAAGACAAGTCGACTGTCGTGTCGTCCAGCACTCAGCAGAGTGTGGATCCAGAGGATCAACTCAACTACGAACTCTTCAAGTTCCTATCATCCGAATCTTCATTTTACACTACTCCAAAGGTCTCCAACTCGACGAGAATCAAATGCGAGGACTGCAGCCTCCCGATCAACATGAAGCATGGGACGTCCACGTTTTACATAGGCCTCTGCGACCACATCATCCTCTGCAGGGGTTGTCTCGCCAAAACGGATAAGCAGGCTCACAAGACGTGCAAGAAGTGTGGCGTCGAATGGAGAGCGAAAGACTGCCTTCGCATTTTTATTTAAGTCGGCGGCACGCGTGTCGTGGATTTGTTACATCAAATTCTACTCATTTGTAGGGGTTCTCATCGATATAGCATCGTTCCTATATTGCTTGTACCACGTCTTGTTTCCCGTTTTTTTATTACGTTACTTTCGCTCGGAGCAGCTACGTGATTGCCCTTGAGCGTCGTCGTCGTCGTCAACTTTTGGAGGCTGATATGTGTTAGAGAAGGAGTTGGTTAGTTGGAAATAAGTGATGATAGAATATTATTACTATATTATATGTAGCTAACTTTTAAAAAACGGATGTGTATTCACCACGAGATCCACGAAACTGCTCCTCCACTGCTATTTTCTGTAATCGAATGTAACGTTACACTATGTAAACGCTGAGCAAAGGAAGAAAGTCTATGCAAAAATGTGTGCAAATTATTGCCAATATATACACATTAAATGTAAGGTAATATATAAGGGGAGAAACGTTCATCATGGAAAAGTGTCTTAAGTGCAGGCTTTTGTATATATATACACCAGTATTAAGCTTTGTATGAGTACATCAAAGGACTCACTATTAATGACATGGCAAAACGCACTCCGTGTTTGTTCCTCTCACAAAGACAGAAAAAGTGACATTTGCGCATGTAGAGAGCAAACGGAATCAAAAACTTTGTCGTCGTGGTATATTGCGGTAGCTGGCTAACTGTTTTGATTACACTGGATATGACTCGATAGATTTCAGACCTTGTGTCTTCTCCTCAGTAATTATTGAACACGTTTATCATTATTATAATCTAATTTAATTGTTGTACCCGTATAGTTGTTATTGGTAAGGCGTTTCATGTGATTTTTGGCAGTTAATTTTTACAATAATGTATTGTGAAAGGTGGGATTGAGTTCACACGGGTAAAAAAATGAGGATTGAGATCGCATTCAGTTGGGCCTGCATGGTTTTGCATTGTGGTTAATGTTACAATGCTGGACTATCTGTACAGGAAAGACATTTACGTTTTATTTGTTAAGTTTTCTGGTAAGAAAAATAGGGTCGAGGATGAAGCACTTTGTAGGACTTTATATTCTTTGCTTTCACACAAACTTGATCACGATGAGGGCCTTGAAATATAATTTCTACCGAGGGGCTCGCCGAAAATGATTTTCACTTGGTTTTCTCTCTGGTTACCTATATTTTCTCAAGTTTAAACAAAGCAACATTTAATGAGACAGTTAATGATTTCTTTACACCTCAGTGAGATAATCATATATTAATATTTGTTTCAAAGTTACATGCAACAACAGATTGATGATCTTAAAACTATGCATTTTGGCTTTATTAATGATTGTTATATATAGTATTGTTGTTTTTGTACAAGTAATATCTAGTAGTCGTCATGCGTTGCTAATATTTCAACAAGTAATTCACACCACGACGAGAAGGAGGAAACACGCAATACACTGTATAAAGAATATCTTGTCATTGCATTCAATGATCTCTGTTTTGAAATCCTCACCGATCAAACTCGTACACTAGTTACATCATTACACTTACAGTTAATATGGATATTCAGATATATCGCTTTTGTGAATTTTTTAAAAAAATTATATACTTGTTGAGAACCTTCACTCAACTTGTGACTCACCAGAATCTGGTAAAAACATGCGCAAATTAACTGCTCTATGTATGCGGTAGATATTTGTACCCTAACCGCGCAAAATGTAATGCTAAGAAAATCATGGGCTTGCAACAGAAATTGAAATACAAATAACAAATGCCCGTTAATTTTTTTTGTTTTTGTAATAATTATTATAAAACGCCGTGACGTTTTATAGATCCTGCATGTTGTTATTCTTGAAAACAGTTTCACAACAACTTGTGTGGGTTAATATATAGATTTCGTGATTACCTATGTAATCGTAAAACTCATTTCACTGTGAATCAGTTTCAATCAATTCTTATGTGAGTAAGAATTCTTTCGTATGACTTGAAGAAGTGTAATCAACTCTTATTTGAGTGTTAATAATAAATCCGTACTTCTTTGCAATATAGCGAATAATTGTGTGGATTTCCTGTGATTTGATTACTTGTACTGGTGCTCATGTCAAGAAACATATCCGAATTGACTGCTAAATGGACATTTCCATAACATTTATTAGTAGCTTTTGCGTTCTGTACAAAACTATTCTTTTCTTCGGCACCAATCTGTGCCGGTAAGCGATAGATTTTTGAAACATGAGTATCCTGCGCTGTACGTTGCATAAGTGATAAGTGTGCACTACGTTGACCCGACTTCACTGCTTAGAGTAATCAGACTGGCGGAATTTTCAACTAGCTCAGCAATAGATACCCTCCCACGCTGCTTAACAAACTTGGCAAATTTCGCCAATTCTTCTTCGGATATATAAATGAACTTCCCACGATCATCCATAACACCTAATTATTATGAAACAAGTTATAGATTTCAGCAGCCGTAAATTGTAGCTCAAAAAAGTAAAGGCAACAATAGTCTATCACACATACCTGTCAGTCTTCCTTCATTTACAAGGGTTGTAAGTCTGTCGATTGCATCTGGAACCTTTAGTCCAAACTGGGTCGCCAGTTCCTCAAAAAGAATCACCTTCTTTTCCTACAAAATGCAATTTCAAGTTCATGTACAGAAAAGAGATTGTCAACGATTTGCTGAATTGTCTGGCATCAATCAATTCTTGATTGAGTTCTTGATTATGTATGTTCAATTGAGGGTACCTTGACGTGATCAATGAATTTCTCAATTAGATTGCCTTCGTCTTCTTCGTCGGCAACTTCACAGCCTTCACCCTCGACGGTAAACATTTCCTTCATTTTGAGATACTCTTCTTGCTCACGTTGAGCCTTTTCTTCTCGTAAGCGCTTTTCCTCTTCTTCACGACGTTTTTCTTCTTCGGCTTCCTGCTTCTCTTTTCTGTTTCCAAATAATATGTATTAATGGTGAGCGAGAAGCAAACGTTTTAGTTTCATTGTATTTTAAATGATTTCCAAATGAAACTAAATTACAGTTCTCGTTCTTTTCGCTCAGCAGCTTCCTTCTTGTTCCGTTCGTCTCGCATCCGTTCCTCGGCCTCACGCTGAGCCTTCTTCTCTGCCTTTGCTTCCAATTTTGCTCGTTTCTTTGCACCCAACTTTGGATCATTTAACTTGTCATCCAATTCTTCATCAGAAGGAGCCCTTTGCCCTGCGGCACCACCTCCGTCACTGCCTCTACCTCCTTCAGAATCGGAGTCATCTGAAAACAGCATTGATACGTATATCAAATTTCGTATCATTCGAATACCAGTCCCATCACTACGGCAGATGCTAATGTCTGTTAATAGTACCCATCTGGGGTCGCTGCCCCCTTCTGTTTCGATTCCCTGCCGCAACTTGTCGCCTGTTCCCTACACCTGGACGTTGTCCTCGTCCTTGCTGAGCTCGTTCAGGTGGGGCCTCTTCCTCCGGTGGGGATGACCCTGCAGTCATTCTCTTTGCTAGCCAAATTATCACCATGCTGATCCCCAGCACAACAGCAGCCATTCCAAAATACTGAAAGAACTCCTCTGCCCCCATCTCCAATTCCACCTCCGGTTGTTTCGTCATCCTGCTTTCCAATTAGCCTACAACTAAACCGAAACAAAAAAAAACAATGCTTAAATCAACGCCAACTCGCTCAATAAAACATTCCAAGTTAACTATTGGCCACGCTTTTGACAATTGAATTATCCCTGCTCCGCACTTCTCAGAAATGATAACCAAGTATGGATTTAGTAAACCAAGTATGGAACCCAACCGACGTTTACATTTCTTTATTTTTCTTACCTTCACGAGGTCCCAACTTGACTTGATAGTTCCGACAAATGACAAGCCCGTCCTCCGATTGACACACGAAACTATGTCCACAAAAATTACGGTGACCACCGTCACAACCCTCTTCACATTATTGTCAACCGATACGTAAATAACAGTCACCCACTTCCAACAACCACCTGCAGGAGCACCTGTGAAAACTGAACATCTGTCAGACGAAATGCGTTGTACACTCTCTCCAACAAACACCAAAACGTCCAACAAATTACATCTCCCAAAAATAGACAACATTGAAAAGATTTATCAATTCAAATTTGGCGCGCTGCGAGTCATACGGTTTGCTCGTGTACCTCCTAGTTGAGTGGTAGACCACTAGATTTTACGTGAGGAAATGCTACGTGGACATCAAGCTGAATCAGCACAGTGTAAATACATACAACGTACAACACACAGCGTAGAAAGTGTAAAAGGATCCTTCTCTGTATAAAATTGCCACACAAGACGAACCACACACTTTTCAAAGGTACTGTCAATATAGTTCTGAAGTTCATACAAAACTCACGGCGGGCACAAGCAGCTCATTGGTTACCTGAAATCATGTGATAATTTTTCAGTGGTGAATTTATCACATGATTTGAGG
>JAHZMW010003897.1:0-22293 GCA_027743745.1 Alloscopus bannaensis
CATGACCCAACCCGTCCAGATGGGTCTTGGGTGGGTCATGGACGGGTCATTTTAAAAAAAAGTCCCGTCCCGTGCTCAGCTCTAGTACACATTGCTCCAAGCTCACAAACAGACACACAATGATATCACACCTTACACCTCAACAGACTTGCTTCATCTCCTCCTTCTATTCTGCTGACTCCAGCCGAGTGAAAAGTACCTCTACCTCTAAAAAAAAGTAGGCTTTGTTTTGCACAAACCTCTTCGCTCCGGTCGTTTTCTCTAGTTTCTCGTCTATTTCCCCTTACTTTTCACGTTTCCAAATGACAACATTTTGAGTGGAGACAGAGTTCCCGTGTGCATGCCTTAGCAGGTGCCTTATTGTCTATCCATTCTTTCTCTCATAAAAACGCCAGCCTGCAGAGTACCGAAAAAATGCAACCGAGTGACCGTTGCGGTACGGATTTTTATATCAAGCCATCGAATTTATCAGTAATAAATTTGTACTCCGGTGCAAATTTAGCTTGCCATTTGGATTTCCAAAAGATAAACGAAAACAGGCTTGAAAGTAATATGTAAGAAGGCAAACAAACAGGCAGATCGGTTGATGATTGTAGTAGTGCCTTTCGGTACTCGCAAATCTAGTGTGTATGAACACACATGGCCCAAATTCGTGTAATAATAGTCAAACTGTGAGAAGAAAGCGGCGATGAGCTTACACCACAAAACGGAGAAGGAGAAAAGCGAAACTCCATCAACGGAGGGAGGAATACTGTTTTTTTAAAGAATGAGAGGAAGTTACTGTAATGGGCGTGCACACGGAGCAAGACCATTTACCCCATTTTTATCCCTTACCAACAGACCGTGTTTTCCGAGGATATATGAGCTGTATGCCTGAAGGCTACTAATAATAGTTGAACGTGCCTACCAGTACACCATACCTTGTTTAAGCTGGACACTTGAATCAATGTCTCAGTTTTGGATCAACTGAAACTCTTGGGAAGTTTTTCTAAGTTAGCTGTAGCTGTGCCGTGTTGGACATTTTCTTCATAAATTTACCACTGATTCCAGTCTATATTCTTTTTTTATAACGCTACCATTCAACAATAGGGACAGGTTTGAGGAATTTGATTCCTTCAAAACTATGATTGCTTAACGATAACAAATACAGAACACAGAGCCAATTCACTTATAAAAAAACTGTGAAGTTTGTCAATAGTTTGATTCACTTCTGTAGTTGTGTCCCTTCCTCTTGCATCTCGTAAGCATTGATCAATAATGCACCACAAAAAGTTGAAGTAAATCAGTTTAAAATTTCTTTCCGTTGATCTCTATTCAGTCTCAAATAAAAAAATCCAGCATAAAAATTTATTACTTGAGTTAGATCAAGTAAACGGTTCCAACTGCCAATTAGTTTATCCGTGCATTCTCTGCAATTTTCAAAATACTTTTGAAACCTTGCGATGTTTCCACTTTCTCCAAAAACTCTCGACGTTTAGTCCAGCAAATTTTCCTTCAGGTTTGGTGTATTTTTTTCAATAAACAGACTGCACACATCAAGACATATATTCGGTGATACATGAGTGTTAGTAAAAGCGCTGCAAAGATGTTAACCTTTCCATTTTGTGTATATATAATGTAACAACAAAATGAAAGGTGAATGTACATGAGAAAAGTGGAAGTAAGTTCACTCTGGACACATCTTGGAGAGAGGAGCACATCATGTGCATTTCTGCACGTCCCGCGCACGTCCCCCTCCCTAAAAGATGTGCCGGCTTGAATAATAAGGACAGGCATAATATTCAACATCTTTATTATTACCTTGGTATTTTATGAGACTTTGGGGGAGCACACACACACACGAGCGGAGCAACACAGTAAAATAATGATGACAACGTCTTAAATGTCAACGACGTTGGTAGACATAAAGTGATATGGAAAAGTTAAAGCAAAGTTCCTTTCAACAGGGAAGGCGAAGAGACTTGAGGAGAAAAGCCCGCATTACGGCTGCAGCAACCTGTGCAGGGATCCACAAACAAAGTGGAGTAATGGTTGTGGACGTGTACATTCATTCCGGGACACGAGTCCATGTATAAATATAAAGTGGTTTCAACAGAGGGGAACTAAAGAGACTGTCACTTCAACTTTTGTGAACATGTTTTATGAGTTGTGGCAGACTGCACTCTCAGTCGGAAAACTTTTGCCTCGTCATACGAAGGACGCGAGCAGGTGAAAACGGAAATATAATATAGCAAGTCTCCACACAGCTTGCTTCACTATCTTACAAGTATATCTGTAGTGCGCCGCTCATCACATGGATACAAAGGGAGAGGATAAAATGCAAGTTGAGGCAAAAGAATTCGGTACAACAGGGACATTAATTCAGAATGGTATATTAATGGGAGTGAGCCAACGTGAAGATTTTTCTTCAAGACTGAGAGACGTGAAGTGCTATTAAATGCAGGAAGACTAACCTCATAAAATGCCACCACCACCGGATTACGTAAAAATTGTTATATTGCAGAGAGAGACAGAGTATGTCGCAATGTAAGTCCATTAAGTGTAATACTATGCATTGTAGAAATCACAAAAAAAATACATAAATTTTGTAATCTGCTCTTTGTTCACTTTGGTGCAACGGGTGAGATAGTAGCCGAGCTCAGAGAGAGAGTCGAGGTGTGGAGACTTGAGAAAATGTCATGTGAAACACAAGAATTGGGTAGCTCTCCTGGCGTTTTCAAGACGAAGCACTGTTACATAATACCTCCATAGTTTTTTCTAAGTTTGTCTTCTGGGAGCTAATCCAAAACAGCACTGCGCCTACGTCATCGCACGTTGTGTGCATGCTCGTAAAATGCAACTCCACAAGCAATTCCTCGCTCCGGTGACTACCACGCGACATCAGCAAACTCATTGTGTGACTCATTGCGGAGCTCATTTCTTCCATTTACTTCGAGCGATTACCACAAAACATCATGACACGATTTGTTTACTTAATGATTAATACAGTACAACACAAAACTTAAATAATATTGTGTAAAAATCTGCGTTTTATTTCTAATGTGGGAGGATGTTTAACACTTGAAATTTTTATAGACTGTTGTACTTCAAAACATTGACCTTGTTTTTAGAAACTGAATTAATGCACTTATACCAGTGGGACGCAAAAAATGTCATGGCAGCATACTACTCGTATGACATCAAAGAGTTGTATTTAGTCCAGATTTTGTTGGCATTGAAAACATGCTATACCTCATGAAACCATCCATTAAAACCAATAATATGCTCACGACAACATTTTCCTACGCAAATCTGATGCAATAATTTCCAAGAAATTCGCCCCCAGTAAGGCAAAAAAATGTTTGACATAGTATTAGCGTAGTTTTGTGTAAAAAAGCAGCCGACGTATAAAAGTGGATTTGAATGGAGGCTACACGTTACCTATTGAAAAGCAGTTGTAATAGAATGGACACAAAATTCGGTTAGACACAGTTCGCGGTTTTGTTGTTAAAAGCTTTAGATTATAGCTTTACCCTACAATTATCGAAATTGCGGTCTGTGTGTGCGCTCACAAGAACAGCATGTGTACCGCTGTCGTCCTAGAAATATATACGAGTGGAGCTATATTTGTGTTTCAATTTCCCTTGAAAAAATAACTCAATTTGAAAACCAATCTTTCTAAAATATACATGTTGTTCCAGCAACATTTTTCGTTTCGAGAGCAAAAGCGGAGGGAGAGAAAACAGAAAGACTCTCGTGGACTCCGACGATTTCATTGCACATCGTCGACTGCGGCAATGTGGTAAATGTGAAAAATACAATAAAATGTAAATAATACTGAAAGTTTCGAGACGAAACGAGGGGAAAACTTCTTTCTCTTTCCTCGAAGACTTTCCGTTTCGTGAGGACCACGGAAAGGAGACAATTTTCGCAAAAACTTTTCCTCTCTCCGTAAACATGTGTAAATGCCTAGAGAGGAAAGCACTTTAAGTCTTCTCGCGAAAAGGGAAATGCTTTGTGAGACACCCCACCACCATTTCGATATCAACTTTCTAGTTTCCTTCAAACTTTGAGCATTATCGGTGCATTGCTGAGTAGTTCTTATTCCCCCACTCGCGAAACTCTTTCGGATACATGTAGACAAGTCATAAAGGAGCTCCCCAAAAGGAAGCAAACCTTACCAATACACATTACAGAGGCTCCCGATAACAGTATGTGCTCGTGCAAATTGGTGGCACGATGTGACTTCATCTAACGCGTCCTGTCCTCGTTCTAGTGGAAAACCAAACCCGATTACTTTTCACTCAACGACAAGGACTTTTGCACTTTCATTCCTTGCCACTTCACCCTGAAGGAACAAGTTTCCCATCAACCTTGTGAATTTTTATGATCACCTCATTTCCACATGTTTGGTGAAGATTGTCTTAACTGTTTAATTCGCCACTTGCATGCCAATTATGCAGAAAAAACATGGTCAATTATTCTGTAATTGCACCAAAAGAAGTTGGCTTAACAATCAGTTTACTCGTCTTTATGAATGCGTTCCATCAATTCTCTGTATAAAAAAACTGTGAAAAACTCTTGGATTTAACGTATCAAAACAACAGCTCAATGCTGAATTTGGTTTCTGGGATGATGAAGTAGATCAATCCGTTATTATGCACTCGCTGTTTCATTATCAGAAGTAAACAAGTTAATGAAGCGCGTCCACACATAATTACATACATGTTGTTATGAAGAGTTAATTGGAAAAACGACAAGCGAAGGGAGCTGGTGAAAAGTGTGCCATGCACATATGCAAGAAGGTTAAAAATTTCCTTCAGCTATTTACAGGATTTACATGGACATAATGAATGCGCTTTTACACTATATTGCATTTCATTGCCACATGTAATTATTGATTTTGTTCGTGACAGTAGGTTGTCTACTTTCATCTTTATCTTAAGGATCGAACAGCACTTCTGAAATGTGTACATAGACGTATATCAAAATACCAGAAAGAAAGTTTTTAATTTTTAACAAGCCATAACAATGCAAAAGCTTAGCACCACTACCGCTCGGTATCCAGCAGGGTCAGCGCCTAGGACCTGATTTTTTTTGCTTTTTACTATTTAATTTTTAGGTACGTCCACCAGGGCTTGGTTAAATGTTGCTACGACAATGAAAGAATATGCTTTCCTCATCTGTGTAGTAATAACGTGTAGGCAAAATTGTAAAATTTTATCCACACTTTCAGCGTTGACTTCATATTGTTTGCAGAGACACTCCGTTCTTGTTCTGTATAATTACTTGGAAAAATGAGCTAATACCTGTGTATTGCTATTATTTCTGCAATACCTCAACCACAAAACTTGAGACTGAAAGGGGGATAGAAGAGTTGTTCATTTGTTCACTACTATAAATCTCACAGCAGCGACTAGCACTGTCAAGCACTCCTCTTCTGAGTGTGTGCACATCCAAGACATTGACGTGCACATGAGAATACACAATGTAAAACAACTCCTGAGCGCGAGCGACGCGAAAAGTAGAGCGCTGTGAGTATACAATGACACAAGGATGGCACAGCACGGTGACGAATCATTCTAAGAGTCCTCCTGAGAGATCCGGGTGAGCTATATATGAGCGCAAATAAGTGACGTGAAAGGTGTTAGTTATTATGTGAGAGCGCTTTGTGAAAATTATGCCTTTTGTTATGCCCCTGCATCCGTGAAAGTACAACACTGATGAATTCCGGTATGCAGTGAAACAGCGATGTCGTGGTGCGTGATGTTGACGTACTGTACATATGTGCACCACATATCGTGTGGACCGTGTCTCTCTCCATGTGTTTGCATACATGATTTTTTTTCCATCTCACCAGAGAGGCATATAATATCTACACGCCCAGCGTGGATTTGTCGCTCTCTCTCTACTCTCGCGTCAGCAGTAAAGCACGTTATAAATAATATACAGGAGGAATAAAGTTGTCGCTCAATAATAGCACGGTTATGGAAAGAATGACATTCACCAAAGACGTGAAGGCGAAGGAGAAAAGAGGGAAGGCGACTCGGAGTTAAGAAGCCAACAACGACCTGTGCCAACACTATCCAACCAAGCACGGAGTACGAGAGAGAGATGGATGTGGAAACGGTTGGGGAAAATATTCCTTCATCTCCATATATCTGTCCTTTGCACACGAAAGTATTTAAGGAGAGAGCACGCTTGTTTTGCCCTCAACTCAATAGAGCAATAACTATGTTATGTGGGATACATGCATAAGGTTCAACGAGATAACGTGGATGTCGTTGTATTTAGTTTGGGAAAGGTGGATGGGTGCGATAACTTATGAAGATATGAGTGTAGCCTCCACGTATACCACTAAAGCAGAGTTATGTGGAGTGAAGAAGCTAAATGGTGAGAAATTGAGTCAACGAGTCAGTCTTGAGGATTGAATCTCAATACAAAACCCTTTGTACGTTTGTTACAAATTCCAACTGTATTTCATTTCCTTTTATTCCCCGTCTTCCCGTCTCAGCCTTTGCTTTCATCTGCCATCGCACATCCGTCTTGCTCCCCTCGCTTTTTCTTTCCCCATTTACCCAATTCACTTTGAGCCACACACACAGAGTTTGTCCTGTCTCTCTGTAGCTCTGTCTCTTTCGCATGGACTCAATCCACTTTTGCAGCTATCATTTGCAAACTCGGGCCGAATACAGTGTTCGCTTCCTCCTAAAGTTCCTTCCTTCAATTCCGGTAGATTCAATCAGCTTTGTCTTCCATTTGCTCCGGGGAACAGTATCTACTGGAATGTTTACCCTTTTGTGGGTCGGCATAGAGGAGGAAAAATACACAATAGAAAAATGGAAGTTGAGCAAGAATACTGGCTCTTATGACATGACGATTGGCCTTCTATCTTTTTCTGATTCATTTAGACACAATTCACGAGGAGAAACTTTGCTTTTGAATTGGTTTCTACTTCATATCCTAACCGTTTCGTCGTAATTGCCAGGAAGTGAACCAATAATAATTTACAGGCATATACTTAGTTATCCGTTGAACTGGTTAATGTGTTGGCTATATACTATGCTGCTATAGGGATTGACATATAGGTTTTTTTCAGTGTCCTTCATTTCGTGCTTATAGCACCATCAACACAAGCATACGAAGTGAAATGCCAACAACACTGAATTCATCCTTTCCCCCCATTTACTTTCCACACAATATTATTTTCACCGTGAGCGGATGTGCCAGCGGATCGTTGTGAAATCTGCAATGGGATCCAAAAAAGAGGATTGCAAAGAACAACATGGCACACTCGCACTACGGAGAATATTAAACGATTTGATATATTGTGATAGTAATCTACAATGCAACCCAATGTTTACTCTGAGAATTCAATGCAATCGTTGAGCCGAAGGATTTATGTATTACTCCACGCTTGCTGCTCCCTTTCTCTGACTCTGCGTCTACGTCTCTCCTCCGTATTATGTATCTATACTCCTTTCATTCATTTGTTGAGTGCAAAGCCAGCATAGTAATGTGGGCTTCGCACATGAATAAAAAACGTGGAAAAAGACACGAGCCAGAGAGAGAGAAGGAAAGCGTCGAATGAGGTATGGGTGGAATGGAGATATTTTGTTTCAAAGTAAGCAAAAATTATGTTTCACTTCCATCCAAAGTAGCCATGATTCGCTCAGATAGAGAGCTGCGGTTTTCTCATTTCCTCGAATGCTCGAGTGAGAGTCGCTCCGAGAATGGAGAATATCAACGTTGCAACTGAAACTGGCATCTTCCTCCTCTCTCCATTACATATATTATCTTTCCCACCACCGTTGCTGATGCATGAGAGATGGTCTACGCACAAGAGCAGACGGAGAGAATGGGAGTTTTTGTGAGTAATTCATTGATGCACCAAAATATTACTTTCTTTTCGACATATGAGCGATCGTTGTGGCAACGCTGGTGGAACAAACACTTATGCATTCAATTCAAGGATTGATAAAAAAAAGTCAGGGAGAGAGAGCAGCCAAAACTTGCAGAAAAAATGCAAGGCAGCAACGGTGAGTATATGAGCGTGAGTCAGCTTATCATTTTTCCCACATCTAGTATGATCATGATGGTGATGATGATACATATTCGATAAAGAGAAGTGTACCTAAGTGAAAAGCTGAAAGACATTAGGACGGATTTTTTTCTGAGGTGGCGACGCCTATTTCCTACGGAGTCTCTGGTATATAGTCGCATGCTCGATGTGGGCACTCGCTCGTTATTATATGCATAATATGTGTATGGCACGGCTTGCCAAGAAACACAGAAAATATCAGTATGCAACTTGGGGTCGAGAGCCAAAAGCAAAAGTCAGTATTTATTTAGAATGCATGTGGTCTCACATAATAAACAATGTAAATTTCTGAAGGAGAGGCTACAACTCGTGTGCACCGTCCAAATACTTTGCAACTCCGCGTGCTCTAAATGCATGCTCGTATATTTGCTGCTCAAAATACGCACAAGTTCTATACGGATTTCTATTTCGGTTTCTAGTCGTGTAGTACAATGCTTGTGTGCCCACCAAGCTAATCAGTTGGTCAATTCCTATTGCTAATATCATTAGACTATTGCTTTCCATCAGTCATCAGTAGATGTGTTTGTAAGCAAGTAGGAAATAAAATCGCTGATCACCTTTATGTGATCAGCTAAAAGTGCAATGACACTTGTGCCTAAGTTTGCATACCAGTACCATTCAAGAAATTGGGAAATAATCCCACAAAATTATAGTGTAGCTGGCTGGATGAATGTGATTTTGATTTCAAATACAATTCCATCATGCTGTCCACTTCAGCACGTTTTGAGTGAAACTATGATGAAAGAGAGGCCTACTATTTAGATGGTTTCTCTCTTTCATTCTGAACATTATGGAAATTGGTTATACATTTTGGAAATTTTAACAATTTATTGCTACAAACGTTTATAACCATGTGAGTGATTTCTGAGTGTTATAAGAACCCCTATAAATCAACAGCAGAGTAGAGTTTCGGATAAAGTATTAAATTCATTTTGCGCTTCTGCGACTGGAACTGGCCCGATATCTATTGTTACAATCAATTAACTATTCTTGAATGTTCATTAGCTCCACGACCAGAATCAGATACGTATTCGATGCGTCAACAATGCAGCTGTCATTTTACAAAATCTCGACCGTAAATTGGTAGCCTCAAATTTGGTAGGAAATGTTTGCCACTCACAAATCTCACAATAACCATCCTATTAACACAGCATGTGTATGTATGTGCTGAATTTACAGTATAAAACGCCTATTTCCATTTGTCCTTCGTCGTTAGGATGGATGGAATTCTCTCTCTATGTTATAATTGCAAGGCTCCGTTTCTCACCACTCTAGGGAAAGCAACTGGAAGTTCAGTTGATAGTTTTGAGGTCGACTGAAACCCCAAAAGTGGTCCAGAATTTTCTCCTGCACCCACACACACACTCTTGCAGAGTCAGTATGGCACTCAGTGACGCTGTAAATGTAGGCGTATATAATTTCGGGAAAATTTACAAAATATGTTGTGGTTGTGGTCTTGTGCCATGAAAATGAGCTATACGCAGATATCTGCATGCAGCTGCTCCACTTGCAACGACCTCGAGGTACAGGCAACGGTACGAATACGCTGTGGAGTTTAATACAGTATGCGAAAGCTCTTTGACTACCTGTTCTCCACAGAGTTTGTGAGAGTGGTACCGTGCCCGTCGTTTTGTCTCAAATTTAAATACATACAACTCTTTCGAACCGGAGTGCTTCCGGTTTCATACCATTTCAATTCCGCTTTTTAGAAGCTAAACTGTTGCGTCATTTTGCTGCCCGATCTCTCACCAATTTCAGTCGTATGACGTAATGACACGGATGCCGGCATAAAGTCGTAAAAGTTTACTTTGCCCCACCACCGTGAAAAACACAAGTTGTTAACATTTTGATCATTAATCAACGCAAAGGAGATGGTGATGTAAGAACAAGCACCTGAAGGTGAAAGGAGACAACCGTTAGTAAAAATTAATCAAATCACCAGCTTCTTTAGAAAGTGAATAACCGTTGGCGGATGGGGAAAACGTCACCCACAGAATTTGCTTATGAAGGGATTTTGATGGGAAACTAATGACATCTCTTCTCCATTACCTTGTCAACCGTGGAGCAACATGTATTTTTTAAACTCTAAAGTTATTTCGAGTCTTTCTCAAACTCCGTATGCCTAACAGGGAGGTGGATATGAAACTTTTGCAGTAGTTACCCAAGTCTCGGAAAAGCTAAACATGCCGACATGAAATTGTGGGGAAGATGAAGGGAACCTGTTCCCAGAGTTGACCTACATGGTTCGCGGAATCGTGAATGACGACTAAATGCGAGGTATGCATGAAAGGGTTGCACGAGAAAATTGCCTTTTCAAACTTGCGGACCTGCCTTTTGCGAGTAAAGCATGGTAACTTTTGAAAGTCAAAGTCTACCGTGTTGTGTTTTTTCTCTCTCTCGGTACTCTTGATCTTCACCTACAAAGTGAAAGCAGAACACATACACATAAAATAACTTCAGTTTCAATAGGCACGTATTTTCCTCACTAATTAGCACACTGACTGACCAAGTGTTTCCGCCAGGGAAATAAACTCCATTCCATTCACACATGGCTTCCTTTTTTCAGCCATGCACAAATACCTGGGCTACAATAGGACTCCCACTCCTCCAAATTCTTATTGCTGCCATGTACGTGCTCCTCACCACCTTTTACATACAACTCTCTCCCTGCACAGCAAAGTCAACGTTCCTCTCTGTGACGGAGAGTGTGCACAACGCTTTCTCTCTCTCTCTCCGTCCTCGTTAATCCATCCATTCATTCATTTCGGTTTTCACTTACTTTCTCATTTCAATTCTTTCCTTCGCTTTCCCCCGTCTCCGTTCTCCCTGGAAATCGAGAGGCACGTGAGGTAGTCAACGGGGAACAAAAAAAAACATCCACCGTGACGCCGTCACACACACATGTAAAATAATGTAATACCTACTCAGGATCGAGTGTGTGGTGTGCCTGTCCCTCAAAAATAAGCTCGATCTGCTCACAATTTCCAAGACAAGCTTAGGTAGTTGTGTCACAAATCCATACATTATTATTAGCCTCCACGAACCGGCGCGGCGTGAGCACTAAGTACACACGATTAGCTGAGAATTGTATACTTGGTGGACGAAACGCGTCGATAAAATATATAATCGTCATTGTCGTCACGCTGGTTCCCTCCTCTCTGCGATATTTTTAGTATTATCTCCTTAAACAAAAGTGTCCTTGCTTAGCAACTCCACCAGAGAGACAAAACTTCGGCGGCAGTACCTGCTCCGAATTTCTACTCCTTCATTCCCATAAAATATATGGAAATATTTATTTTTGGCGATAAATACTACAGCATAACATGAGGGTGGTTTTGCTGCACACGAGTTATAATTAAACCAACTTTACCACGCTACATTATATGTATAAGTTACTGCACCACGGTCGCAGGGTAGTAAGTGCATGTTAATTTATCGGTGCAATAAGTTCACTCCGATCCAGCCACTGCAACGAAACATTGAAAAATTTAACGATACTGGTTCACCTCCTCCTGCTCTGCATGCTAGTACACTCTTCATGAAAACCTTTGGTATTCTTAAAGCCAATAAAGCTGGACATGCAGAGGTCTATTTCAATGCAGACGATGTCGTGTGAGACTGAAAACTTATTATATGAAAACACTTTACACGATCATTCCTGATATCCAAGCAGCAGGTCTGAGCTAATTCATTGTCCGGTTTGTCATGTGTTTGTAACGAAGTCATTTTTTCCCGTTTCACCCTGTCACGACGGCAATATTTAGGTCTTTCCACCAAGACGACTGGATCCTTACATGTGTAAGAGTACGTTTCTGGAGAAAGGTACACGTTTTTTATGCATTCGCTCCGTTTTTTTCTGGTTTAACATGCAGAGACAATTAGAATGCTGACACAAAAAGGTAAGCACGACAACAACGGGAAAGTCAACGTGACGTGTTTTTAGCAGCAAATTATATTCCCGGCTTTCCTTTCTCTTCCGACGACGACGATTTTCGTATAAATGGTCACCAAATGAATTCAGTAGCTAGACATACGCAACTCAATTGCGCCCTTCCCGCTCATTTCTCTGCTCAGAACTCATAATGTAGAGTACAAGCTAATAAAAATGTACAATATATCAAAGTTCATGCCAAAAATAGTGCACTCGATTTATGCGAGTTGGAAAAGTGGACGACGCGACGTTATGTAAAAAAAAATGCAATTTATCGTTTCACCTATTATCCTTCCTTGCAAGGTTTCCATTACTCCAATCTCGACCAAGACAATACGTCCTACTGGAAACAACCCATTATTGCTCCCTCTCTCCAGCATTGGACTATCGACTTGTGCTTCAGAGAGGACTACTTTGGGTGCTATGGAAGACTTTTAGGGGAAAGATAAGCATCCCACACCGACATGCCTGAGATCTCTCCACAGAAGGCCTCACCACAATGTTTTTTAACTGCATTAAAACAAGGTGTTTCGCAATGCGGGCGCAAAGCTACAACGAGTTTATCAACACATAGTAAAACGAGAGTAGTAATTAGACAAAGAGAGGGAGAACTACATTGTAAACCGTTGTTTTCATTTAAAAGTCACTCAACAATTGCAGCAAACTCTGACATGCATCCTTCGGAGAGAGTGCAGTGGTTGAAAAGTTTTCATAACTGTGAATGACATGCTACAAAATGGGAAAAGTTTGCAGAGAAAAAAAGGCGTCGCGGATGAGAAGTGCATTATACGTCGTGATGCCCTTGTGTTGTGGCTATATTACCTATTATGTCAAGCTCCTTTAACACTTTTATGGGAAAAGTGTCACTGCCCAAGTAATAGAAAAGTGGAGCCAACAAGTTTAACTTTATTGCTGAAAGACAGAAACGACAGGGAGAGGCTCACTTTTATACGGTTTATTATTATAGGTAGAGGTAGAAAAGCTTGTAATCTGTACAAGTGCTTTCCACGTCGGAAAATTATTATCTTCCTCTACTCTCGACAATCTCAAACTTTTACACTTTTCTCGCAGAGAAACAACCGAGTAGCAAAGGCTGAGGGAGCGGCCGGAGAGTAAAAGTAAACCGCACACAAGCTAATGCACTCTCATCACAATCACATGCTACACTCACGACCGTGAGCTCTCTCTTCATTATGCATATTAATGTGCCCACCTTTTTATACTTGAATTAATAACTTTCGCAAGGGCTCGAGCGACGGGAAGTGGGCTAGGTCATTCGCATCACTACCGAAATACGAAGAGATTCAACTAAGCATGCTAATTGCATTTTAAGACACGCTGAATGAGGCTGAAGATGAACATGGCTTTTTTTCTCATTTTTCCTCGATTTGACGGTGAAGCAAGTACGAAGTGTTATTGGTAATTGTTTGAAAAAATGTTAGAAATAGGAAACTTGGCGATTATAAATTTCAAAAGTGAGAAAGCATTTGAACATACCTAACAATTACGAATGTGGAGGTTCTACGTTGGTCCTTCCCGGCATTAATGTCTTCACAATTTCCTTGAACTGTGGATTTGCTTTTGACTTATTGATAGTTGGTATCACTGTTGTGAGAAGTTTGTTTGGCGGTCTAGCAAACGCGGAATAGTTGAATAAAGATACAGCAGGTCCTGACTATAATATACACTGAACTGTACAACAACCTCGCATTTCTCCACAACGCGTCACTTTCACTCTATTCAACAACAATCTAACAGCCTTGCTCTACAGTAGTAGTCACGCATTATCTTCGCTGATTACTTTTTATTTAAGCAAGTTGACAAAGGTCAAGTATTTCAAATCGATTCCTGTCAAACTATGTCAAATTGATTAACTACGCCAGCGAACAAGCTAAGAAGTGGTTTTTGTATCACTTTCCCCTACAAACGCTACTCAAACATTGATACAACTTCACAGCAAAAAACCTGGAGTGTATGTCTTTGTATTAGTTTGGGACACGTTGATCTACCTAATAAACAGCAAGTAGCGGAATCAAAATGTGGTTCCAACTTCTCCTTCCACCTTCTACTTTTTCCTAAATCACTACAGCTTCACAAGATCAAATGATGAACACATAACCTTGTGTTAGCTAATTTTCTGAGACTGGACAGTTATTATTGACTTGTTCATTCAATTTTACTTTCTCCTCACGTTGCACACACCGAAATACTCAGAAAAGAGTCAGATATCATAAAAATGTTAACAGAATGATGTTGATGACCACACCGTCATTAGCGAACCCTGCAACTCTCTGCACTCTGTCCGTCCAGTGGTTTCAGAGTAAAAACAAAGGAGTCACCTTGTAACTAAAACTTTCCATCATTCATGACCTTCGGTGATGAGCTGAATATCAACTTGTTTTTTCCCGGGTCCACAACGTATTACTCCATAATCACTCGTTGTGCACACATAATGAAAATTGTGGTTTTCTTGATGTCTCAGAGGTTCACATAATATTCTCCTGTTTGTCGGCCAGACTTTAATCAGAAAGAGAGTAATAGTTGTTTGGATCTCGCGTTTTGCCTGTTTTTTGGTGGAGTTGAGAGCACCGCACACTTTCTCCCGTTATTTTTTTTGTCTTTCACTACAAAGTGTTGGAGCACGCGACACTATTTTTCTGTATCTCTCCGAGGGCAATGTGAGCCACTCTTCTTTATTCCATTAGCGTTTTAATGAAAACTTTGCTTCGGTGATGATGACGCACCGAGTCCTCATAAAAGTCAACATGTTGCAACTCATAATGCTTTTGCTTTGCTTTACAAATGGCACACTTCAAAAGAGACTTTGTGGTGTTACGTACGACGACTGTTGATTGTGTGTGCTTTCAAAATGAGATATTATATTATTACAACTCCGAGTTCTGAGCACACCCTGTGGTCTCTGGCTCCGAGACGAAACCAGAGTGACAACTGATGCTTCGAAACAACATTTCACTTTAAAAACCGTTTCGTCTGATGTTTCCTTTTACTCGCTTCCTTCAATTCAATAAGTGAAATCAACGAGATGAAAATGAGTTAACACAAGCATTTCACTGCTTAATAAAAAAATGGGATGTTACGGTGTGATTTATTTTTTTCTCCTTTTTCAGAAAATCTTTTTACTTTCTTCCTATTCTCAGGGAAAGCCCTGTATATGCCAAACTTAGAGTTCGACTCAAAATCAGATTTACATTCACACACGTCTTCCAAGTTTCCCCTTTTTCACTTGTGAGCTGCTGCTTGTCTTGTGGCAGCAAAAGTTGCGATTTCCTGCCGTTGATGATGATGCGAGAGAAGGACTGACAGAGTCCGTAGATCCACTAAGCCCAAGTTCCACGAGAGCACTGATAAATTAGTGGGAAAACTCCTATATATACCGGTAACGGGACACATGTGCTTGCCTCTGTGTGAACGGTGCTATCGTGTGCTCTGGTAGACGCTTGGAACACACGAGAGGTTCAGAGCAGAAACTCGTTCCTATGGTTGTACTCCACGCTCTATACTTTCTTCATGCAACAATTCGGCAAGGCAAATTTAGGCAACTTTTTCTCGGCGCTCGCATAACTCCACACACACATGTACGTGTAGGTAGCCTTCTTGTCTTTTTCTCCCCTCCACAAGATTTTCTTAGCGACAGTCAACTACTAAAAATTGAAAGCGATATAAGTCTATTTCTCCACACTGTACCGCATGACAACGCAATGTGTACCAGTAGTGCACATACTTGCGGTTTTATCAACTCTTTCCGTAGCGCGTGTGTGTGCCCAGAGTGGAAATTGTGATATAACAAACTCCACTCCAACGGGATGGGTTTGCAAACACTAATTTTTGCATTTCAAATGATAGTATCCATTCTGGAGACAAGCTGCAGAAGGATGACGATATATAGAGAGTTTTCTCCCTTTGAATGAAAAGAAAGAGACAAATTGTTACGCGATGGTTACCTTGAATGTGTAGTCGGCAGACGACCTTTGATGGCAAATGATCTATACCAGTGCTGTAATAAAATAAAGGAAAGGTGTCCACTGTGAAATACTCTACTCAACCATGTATGTAATGATGGATAATTGTACAAAAACAAAGATTTATGATAGACTCGGTGACGCTTATACTCATTTCATTAGAAGCTTGCCCGACACGTCGCAAGCATATAAAGAGGCTGTGTGTGAACCGCGACATGCATATCAAAAAAATATTGATGCCTGAAGTATGACTTGCACTTTCTATTTCATAAAGTATTTTCAAATTAGCTAATTGACACTGGTAATCCAGTAACTTTCAACGGTGCTGATTACTTCAAAGCAGATTTTCTAGAGATAAATTTGCAAATGTCGAGTTACGATTTTAAAAGGTAATGCGGACGCGCCTTATATGCAGTTTGAAACTTTTTACAAACGATTTTAATGAAATAAAAAAAAGTGTCGGGAATGCTCCTTCGATAGTAAATTTGCATAGGCACGTCTGCAAAGATGAATATCAAACACACGTAGAAACTATTAAACCTTATCATGTACTAACAAGTAATATAGCATGTAGGTATTTATACATAGCATGCATATAAGAATCGTTGTGTGTATAAATAAATGCAATCAAGTAACAATGAGTACAATCTGAAAACTTCAAAATCCACATTGTTTTTATTTTATCTGGTTGATTTGTATCGGAGCAGTGTTGGAACCAGCTCGTTTTGACTTTACTTTCTCCTGATGTGAGTGAAATACTTTTATTTTAATTACCAGGAAGAAAACATGCCACAACATCACATAAAGAATCGCAATAATGCCGAAATCTTTCATAATATTATTATTGCATTTGATTTTGAAGTTTCTTCCTAACTTTCCTTCATTCATTCAATGTCGCTTATATCTATATTGCAAATGTGCAATAGAACGTGTAAAATAGTAAACGCTTAAAAAATTAACTGACTTCAACCCAAAATCCCAAACCTAGAGAGCGGTAAAAGAACTTTCGAATACCGACAATTAAGCAATGGATTATATAAGGTTAAACAGAGACAGAGTCCTTTAACGGAGGTTGTCACTGACAATGTTGTGAGTTGTATAATGCAAACTGGTAAACCCGGTTAACAAAAACACGTGTAAGCTCTTGGAGATACGCAGACACAGACAGGTCGCTAGCGTGGTATTAATTTATGTTAAACAAATTTTTCATTTACGGTAACTGCATAATCTATATTCATAGTTGACATAGGCATTGAGAAGTGAATTGCAATACATATGTGCTGCAGCTTCAAATCGTCTGAATAAGAGCGCGGTTACGAGTTTCGCGGTACGCATACCCATATCCACGCTCTATTATGCATGGAATCATGCATTTTTGTACAACTTTCATTATTGTTTGTACACGCCCTTTTCGCCCTTACAGCAATCGTCGTCAGCGGAAACGCATATTCATGTCAACCCCGATTTCCCTTAGGCGACTGGGAAGAAAAAACGGAACCTTCAATTCTTAAAAAGAAATCCATAATAGTTGTCGCTCGCGACGACAATGCAGTCATACAATTTGACTTCTTACGTACACATTATGGACTTGTACTGTGAATATTTTCCAGTTTTTAATACATAAACCGGTGTCTAACATAATATTACGTACGCTGTTAGAAATGCTATTGACAAAAAATGCACGTAAACACACCATACACATATTATTGTACTTATTTTTACAGACTTGTTCATGATTCACACTTTCATTTGCGGATTCTCCAGCAATAGTTTCGGTATGAATGGTTTCATCTCTAGAGAAAGCACTCTATTCCCAAATTTCCCCTTTCATCGCCTGCTACTCCATTCGGATTGTCAACATATTCATGGTTATTACGTATAATTCTCGTGGAAAACAGTGTCGGATTATGATTGCTGTGTGTTCGTTTAGGGACAATGGCACTGGTGAGGAGACATTGTGGAAAGATGAAGCACCTTGTTAAACTTTAATCCGAACACATGCCGACCGAATCAGAACAGTGTCTCGACTCTTCCTCCCGGTTCAACACTTACTGGTCCATTGGGCTTTCACAATTGTCAGAGATCGACGGATCCTTTAAGCCAGCTTTCCTTCCCATTCATCCATTCGATTCGAAGAGTGGTGTGATGTTGTGAGGCGACGGGATTGCAATGGTGCCTACGTGTGAGGTAGCACATAATCAAAAAACGAGAGAAACTCATAGTCACACTAGATCAACGCCTCTTTCCTCCATGTACACGTCTCCATTTAAATTTAATTCTGAGCACACCACTCCATTTCAATCTCGTCGTTGTTGTGCACAGATTACGGAAGGAGAGAGTAAAAGGGGGCGACATGCATATTTGCTGAAGTGAGATTATACTACGCCATCATTCTCGACTACTGCAGAGATTCGAAGTCACGCTAACGAGGATATGCTGGAGATACATATACGTACTTAAAGATAATCTACAGGGGAAAAGTGTTGAAATGAGGAGTCTTGTTTCCTTATACCTGCAGACAAAGCGACGACGCTATTTTTTTATCTTTGGAAAACTGAGCTGCTCCTTTGTGCGTGTACTCTTGGTGGAATCACGCCATGTTGTTGTGCAATACCTTTATAATTATCATCGGCACCGTTACCGTTCCCATCAAAAGAAATAAGTGTTCAATACAGCTTCCTCCTTCCGTCCCTTAACAGCTTTTTGTTGCAAACTATAAATACACAATGCAAGTCAAGCCGTAACAAGGAGAACATGAAGTTATTGTCATTCCCTCCTTCCCTATTCCTCTCTTTTTACCGTTAATACAGCAAGTGACAATTTTAAAGGCTCCAAAGTAACTGTTGTGTTCTTCAAAGTATCCGCAGTGGAACCGCAGTCTATTTTCTGAGCAGAAGAGGAAACATCATACACCGGCACACACGTTTTTGCTGCAAAGAGAGTTTTTTTTTCTTCATCGTGTGAGTGCGCTGCACCATTGTGTCGCTAACGTAAAGGTACACACACTGACACCACCAAAACAACCAAACGGAGAAGAGCATTGCCTTCAGAAAAGCTGCCAGTGTGAGTGTGTCAACGTTGTGAAGGCAAAGCGGAGAAAACATGGTGCATTTTCCTGAGTGAAAGTGAGAGATGAGAGAGAAGAAAAAGAAACGAGATACAAATTTGAATGCAAATGATATTTTCTTTCGCTTTTAGCGATATCTTCAATGGGAAATATGATGAAGGTTTCCGGCTAATTTATTATTAATCGGGACGAGAGAAATAAAATGTGAAGCACGTCTTCTCAACCATTTTTTTGGGTATAAGGTCCTGGAAAAGAGGTCTTCTGCGTTAGCGCTCATTCTCATGCAGTTATTCCCACGTTTCACTACCGCGATTTGTAGGCATATTATTTAGAATTGTTTGAGGTTACTGTACACACCAGATAAAATGAATATTGAGTTATGACACTGCAAAGAGTTTGTACATACTTGTAGACTCGTGGTAAGCTGGCTGAATGCTGAGACTTAGGAGCAAAAAAAGTGGTGTTTAAGGTAAATAGAATCAATTTGACTGCTTCAAAATTTTCCTCATGTTGCAGTATGTGTAAAAATTTTTGCTTAAAACTCGAAGCCACCGAACTCTAATAATCTGAGTCTCGACGAAGCACGTGAAAACAATTGGAAAGAATTCCACATTGCGAATATTTTTGTAAATTTTGAATTGGGCACAAGTACATCTAGCAGTATACGAGGTGGTTCGGCTAGACTAGGAAAATGAATTTTAGTCACATTTTTATTTCACCTTTTTGATAAAATAATCCGATTTTATATCAAAAATGACCTATACAAGAGCGGGGCTTCCTCAATCTCAGACAAGAGCAACACGATAGGGGGTGAGCTCGTTCAGCATCGGGGGCCGCTCTCTCTACTTCTCAACATGGGAAGAGAGCACCCATCCACATCACACAACACACTCTGCATGTTAAACGGCAGAAGTGCATAAATACACGTAGCTGAACCTGTACCCGGGTATGGCGAAGCAGAGATGGGCAAGGTACATCACGAAAAAACCACCGCTTGTAAAGACCATGAGCATTCTCATGGTGCCAATTCAAAGGGTAAAAAGAAAAAAATACCCATATATTTATTTTCAACCAATGCATACATGCGTGGCTCCCTATCTGAATATGACAAACTGCACAGAGGCAACGTAACGCATAAATTTATAAATAAAAGGTGACCATTTTTTTCGTAAATTGTACAGCTATTTAAATTTTAGTAAAGGGTCGTCCATTGATTATAGATGTGGGGGTCAACGAAGTTCATGACAAATTCTGACGTAGGAGGGGGGTCACCTCCTACCAAAGGGCGCGCCGCTTTAAACCATAAAATTCGGTGTTCTGGGTTGGGGGCAGTTTGAAAAATGGGCTAAGGCTCAAAGGGCCGGGCGAGTTTTGGAGTAAAGTGTGACTAAACTTACTCCTTAGGACGGGCTGCTCCTCGTCTGTGAGTGTCAACCATGGAGGTCACCGCCTACCAAAGGGCGCCCCATTTGTAACCACATGATTCGAGGTTTCTGGGTTGGGAGGTAGCTTGAGAAATGGGCTGGAGCTCAAAAGGCCGTGCGAATTTTTGGGCAACGTGTGACTAAACTTACTCCTTAGGACCTGCTGGTCCTGAAGTGTGATTGTCAACCCTAGTGGTCACCGCCTACCAGAGGGCGCCCGCTTTAAACAATAATATTCGGTGTTCTGGGTTGGGGGGCAGCTTGAGAAATGGGCTCGAGCTCAAAGGGCCGGGCGAATTTTGGGACAACGTGTTACTAGACTTACTCCTTAGGACCTGCTGATCCTTCAGTGTAAGTGTCAACACTAGAGGTTACCTCCAACCAGAGGGCGCCTCCTTTAAACCATAAAATTCGGTATTCTGGGTTGGGGGCAGCTCGAGAAATGGGCTAAAGCTCAAAGTGTCGGGCGAATATTGGGACAACGTGTGACTAAGCTTACTCCTTAGGATCTGCTGGCCATTCAGTGTGAGTGTCAACACTGGAGGTCACCTCCAACCAGAGGGTGCCCCGCTTTAAAACATCAGATTTTTTATTCTGGGTTGGGGGGAGCTAGAGAAATGGGCTAAAGCTCAAAGGGCCGGGCGAGTTTTGGCGGAAAGTGACACTAAACTTACTCTTTAGGACCAGCTGGTCCTTCAGTGTGAGAGACAACTCTGAAGGTCATCTCCAACCAGATGGCACCCCATTTTAAACCACATGATTTGAGGTTTTTGGGTTGGGGGTAGCTTGATAAATGGGATAGAGCTCAAAAGGCCGGGCGAATTTTGGGCCACGTGTCACCTAACTTACTTCTTAGGACCTGGCTGTCCTCCACTGTGAGTGTCAACCCTGGCGGTCACTTCCAACCAAAGGCCGCCCCGCTTTAAGCCATAAGATTTTGTATATTGGGTTGGAAAGTAGCTTAAGAAATGGGCTGGAGCTCAAAGGGCTGGGCGAGTTTTCGGGTAAAGTGTGACAAAACTTAAAACCTTAACTCCTTAAGACCTGATGGTACTCTACTGTGAATGTCAACCCTGGAGGTCACCTCCTAGTAAAAGGGCGCCCCGCTTTAAGTGGATGCGGGCTCGCTAGCGCGCGTATATATTAATTCACACTGCTCCTATGCATTTAGCATTGCCGGTGGCGGAGAAGTGATCAAGTTTTGCGCTTTTGTATGTGTGCGGTAATTATTTGTCAGTATTTACGTAATTGGTTCTGTGCAGTGAAAAAAGGGCTATCATATTTTACAAGTTTGAGTGAATTGTGTTCAGTGGTTTTGTTGTGATGTGTTTCGAAACACGTAGTCCCTATCACTTGCATGTTAAAAACCTACATTTGTTATCGAACATCACGACAAAACGACTGAACCAATTCTTTTGCTTTCTTCGTCAAAAATTAACTGAATAATTAAACTACACCACCAATTACGTTTTGTATGTAAACTTTAGGATGGTAGTTTTTAAATAATTAAAACAGCAACATTGACGATGTATGGTGACGGATAATAACACTACTTCATGTTGATGTCTGTGTGGCTGTCTGTCCGTCTCTAAAACACATTGGTATATTAGTTGCTTGCATAAATCACACGCCTTTTGTCACTGAAAACAATTGTGACCAAAACTACATTTCGGTCAATTATGCACTACATGAATGGTGACCGGGAAGGTAAACCGAGTATCCGGAAAAGTTGTCCGACTACCCGAGAAGGTTGACCGACTACTCGGCAACGCTGCCCAACAAACCGGGAAGGTTGCCTTATAACCCCAAAA
>JAHZMW010003898.1:0-13092 GCA_027743745.1 Alloscopus bannaensis
ATTGTAGCTAAAGGATAGGGCTACCAGGAACAACTCGCAAATTATAATAAACCGTGAAAAATAAAAAATGGCAAGCTCGAAAAGTTGCCTAAATTAGGAGAGTTCACCCTTAGTACTTCGTCGAGGACCCTTTCCAGCTGTTAGGTTGTTTTAGGATCTCTCCGTCTCGCTCTGGATATAAAAAAACAGCGTCTCTTTCTGTTACGCGATCTCCGTAAAAACATACTACACATCCTCCATACCTACCTTCTCAACTCACGTTCGGTTTGTCTCGTTTTTCATGCGTCTACCTTCCGAAACTCGGGTAATTGCCAATTTATCTTCTTTCTGTTTTTAAGCAGGGTATGTGCATGCCTCTAATTGTCAACTAGGCAGAACTTGGTTGACTTCTTAAATATATATTGAGTCTGACTGCTGTCATGTTGAAAATGCACTTTTTGTTTGCACAAACGTACCTACAAGCATGCACCACCGCACCTGTGCCAATTTCCGTAATCTCTGGCTTAACCCTTGAAACACAGTAATTATTGTCCTCCTTTTTTCGAGCATGCATCAGGTTGAGCTCCTGTCATTGTCAGTGGGTTGCATACAAGGAGGTGAAAATTGGAAAGGTTTTCCGAATTGTTTTTTGTTTCGCTTATGCAACAACCCTGCTTTTTCTTTCACATTGATTTATTAACTATATCACTCCGCTCCCTTATCATTGGGAGATAATACGGAGCGACCATGCAACTCACTTTTTCTGACTTACATCATAATGCGCTTGATGAAAGAGTAAAAATACAAACTACGTTTTATAGGCACATACGCGCACCAAACCCAGCTTTGATAGTATGCATTGACACACGAGGATCTGATGACACACTTTTGAGTTCGGATTCCAAACCCGAAAAAATAGTGTGGAATAGTAGAGAAAACTCTTGTATAATGCAGAACACCGTGTAAAAGGTGAGGGCAACATGCATTTGTCATACATGTTGGTCGTGGGAAAAGATGTCAAGTTGATGTATCATGTGCAATATTAATGGTAAATGGTTACGTGAATCATTGGCATGGAAATAAGTGCACACATATCGTGTCGATTGGGCAGTTGCCAATTTTTCATTTCGTTCAACCTCTCTCTCTCTCTCTCTCTCGGTTTCTGTCAGAAAAAAAGTCCTTGTGTCCCATACGACGGAGAAAAAAAACGACGCTTTCAAGAAAACCATTAAAAAATAAGTCAGAAAAATTTGAGGCATTCTCGTCTCCGATACGGATGATGATGGAGGTAACGTTATGCTATATATTTATTGAACTTTGGGCAGGGCTTTCGAAGAAAAATATGAGGTTGTTTTGTTCCCTCAATTCATAAGAAGGAAACTGAGAGTTTATTGTGAGCAGCATTTAATTGTTCTTTGAAGCGTCAAGAAAGTGCCAAAAAAGTGGCGCGATACCTTTCAACTCGGCTTTTGAAGCTGACGTGGCGTATAATGTCTTCAAATTGAGAAGCTTATGGTAGGAACAGGAGTTTCTTGCTCAGTGCGCATACATCCAGCTACTGGCGAATTCCTTCCCAAATTTAGAGCTAGACGAAATATTCTCCAAGTACATTGTGTCCGACAGTATTTTGATATTGTTTGCAAATAGGATCAAGAATATCAGAATATTATTCACCCTTTCCACACTTTGCTAGTAGAGCAAATGGAGAAATATCGTAAGTAATCTTCCAATGTTTGTGCTTATATTTAATGTGTCGCTCGCTGCAACATCTGCCGCCAATTCAAAGTCAAGAAATGTGGCTACTCTACGCATTTTTTTGTTTGCTTGGCGTGTCAATAGAAATTAAATCAGTTTTTAGCATATTACACACCACTGGTATCAAACATTGGGGCATTTTTTGAGGTTGGCAGACACGCAAAAGATATCCAAACCCTTTGTGGTCGCCCCACAGTAATCATGGTCATTTATGCTTGAGGAAGGAATATTTAGGAGCTGAAATAAAAATAAGATTCAGCACTACACTAGTGGCCATTAAGAACTATGATGAATGTATCTAAGCAAGTCGCACAAGAGAAAAGGGAAAACCACACGAATTTCTCAACTTTTCCCCCGACACATAAAGATAAATGTCCTGGGTAAAGACAAACAATGATGGTGTGAGAGTGAACGACGAGTTATTAAGAGTAGCATATCTCCATATCACTATATATATACCTACACATGAATGCCAGCATTAAGGTTAATGGTTAAAATGTACTTAATACACAGAGATACAGTACGTACACACGCATTCACGATCATTCCACATTGATCGAGATTTATCCAGTCGAGAATCATAGGAAACGCTCTCATGATTCATTGTTGTCTCACTGAACTCGTGTGTGTGTTCACGGTATTAGTTGACATAGGAATTATTACGGACTTTCATTCAAAAAATGCTTTGGCTCGATTCATAATCTGAATGAAAAATTGATGCCATTGATTTTTTTTACGTTTTCACAAATCAAGCCAGTAAATAAATACGATAACAAAAGGATTCAGGGATATACGACGTGTTGGCATTTACCGGCACTGTAGTAATGATGCACATAATGGCGGAAAGTCATTCCCTGTCATTAATCCCAAAATGTGATTTGCTGACAAGAAACCTTCACATCACCAGACTTCCCAACTGAACTCTTGACGAGCTAATCTCTTGTGGTGATAAGCATTGCGATTTGGCACAGATTATACGTAATGTCCTTTTCGAGCTTACTGATACTTGATCCAAGTCATAATAGCCTTTGCGACAATTCATAAGCGTCGTGTGACTACAGCTCGCATTCCACGCAGTTTAACATTCCCACGAACACTCGGCGTAGTAATTGCGTCGAGAACTCTGGCACTTGGGACGCCACATGCATCCATCGAAAAGTTGTCATGCAAATTTGCACAAATACATTTCTCTCGCCTTGAGTGAGTGACTCCTTGAGACGTTATCATGAATGATTTTTTTTTCTCGACTGAACTCGTCGCACAAATCTCTCGCCCGCTTTTCAAAATGTTTTTGTCTCTTTTTCATTACCATAAGCAAGGCAAATGTCAACATCCCTCTGTATCAACAAAAGCCGTCCCACGTTGTTTCGAAGAATCCGTGTTTACTCACGCTCAACATAGTTTTGTAATGAGTGTTCTCTTTCGCTTTTGTTCAAGTATAATATGCTACACAGCTGAATTCAATTCATGTGGCATACTTTGTTCTACGGTCAGAAAAAAAAACCACACACATAGCGAAGATGAAACTGAGTATTCGCTGTAAAATAAAAAGATGGGTTTTGTGAGGTAAGTGCATAAAATGGAATGGAGAGTGTATACAGATGAAACTTTGTTGGTCTCAAAGCAAGTTGACTTCTGCTCCTTCTGTGATTCTATTCATTTATTAGCCCAAGTCATTGGCGGCAGCCAGAAGTCATCGTCAGCACCGTGTGTGGTGTAGCTCACAATGCTCTTTGAGCTCTGCATGAAAATCAATGCCGTTTCTCATAATGAGGAGGATTGGATTGCCTGTACTTGATTGTAAATAGAGTCTGTAATATCCTTAAGATGAGAGGAATACTTTATGCTATATCGTTGAAACCAGATTCACTCTCTTCATCCTCTCACATGCCTTCCAATCATTATCAGTGGCAACGCGGTTCGACCATATAGTCAAGACAAAAAACAGCACAAGATTCATCCGTATCGCACGTCCTCTCTCTCTCTCGTATATGTATATTAGTGCAAAATCATGAGGTTCAGGTGTGTTCTTATTGAGTAAGTGATCAATTTTAAGTTGAAACGGATTACCGTCATTGACTCTCAATCGTCAATCCGATTTATAGTACACTTGCCGTTGCGTCATTTTTTTTTTCTTGCTCTGAGAGAGAGAGAGAGAGACTTGAAATTACTGCGAATTTTTGTACATACGCAGATACGGGCGACAAAGAATGTGATATGTATGAAAAGAGAGCATTATGCTCATTATCGAGCGCGTCTTCTCTGTTTCCGAGGTTGACACTTTACGTCTCCGCTCCAATGATCTCAAAGAGTAGTACAGTGTGACTCAAAGTTTTCAGTACAAAGACTGACGTGGACACACCGTATACTCCATTCACCATATAACTATTTGTCCACCGTGTGTGTCACCTCAGTACAAACTTCACATGATCAGAGTGAGTGAATGACGACGAGACCAATCTCACAAACACAAACACGACCAATGGTCAGGATTGTGATATCAATGACACTTACCACCATCCACTGCGCTAAAAAAGAGATTATTGTATAGGTGTATCTCATTGTGAATACCTGTTCTCTCTCATTTTTTTTATTTCTCCAATATAACCACGGAGTGAGCAGTATGTGTGTGTATGTGTGCATAAAAAAAGCGAGCGATGAAAACGCAAATCTGTTCATTGCCCTCGTTCCTTCTTTTTTTCGTACCTGATTTGTACTTCAAGCACCATGCGTGCGGGCCTACGTGGTGGTGTCACATTGAGAGCAAACGTTTTCAGTAAGTTGTCATGATTCTCTTGGAAAAGTTGTCACTTGGTTTTGGAAGCGTGGTCAAATTGGTTGTGTGCAAGTGAGGCATTGTGAACTCGCACAATGGACAGAGAGGCGCTCAGAGAGAGACAAAATTGTCAATGAGATTGTGAGGCGACATTCCTTTTTCCACATTCCACAAAGTTGTCGCGTGGTGTGGAGTGGTTCGTTTTGTGTGTCATTCACGAGTTGACGTTGACACTAAACCCTCTCTTTGTGTCGAACTCATGTACGCTGGCCGCTTATGTAAAATCCTCATTTTGACTTTGACTTTCGACCAACATTCCGTCTGCGGAGATTATTGACCCACTAATTGAAAAAAAGAGTAGCTTTTTGCACTCGTGATCTTAATTTCTTTATCTTTGACAAAGTCACAAAATTGATGGTCGTGACAAGTGAGGCTTTACTATAGAATGACAGTGCGTGTGAAACGACTTTCGTGAAGAAAAACAGTATTTTATCCAGTATCTTCCAGAGTGCACACACATACAAAGAGGCAATGACGACTGAGAGAAAGGGACGTGGTATGTATGTCGAGAAACTTTGAGAAGTGATATGGTGACGACGTGGTACGGTGACCTCATCTCAGTTCCTGGAGAGCTTATCAGTACTGTTAGCCGGTGAGGTGTGTGTACACGCGCGTCTATGAAGCATTATGGCTATGGCTTGCCTCCGTGCACTCATCATCTCAGTCCCATGGTAACCAAGGAGAAATCCCTTGTTTATTTTTTTCTCATTATTTTTTTCAGTATTTGCTCAGTGGTGTGTATGTAAACAATGTTTACAGTGAACAACTGCTGATTTCCAGTGACTCAGTAGCTAACAATTTTCCAGTGAAATCGTACGTATTCACATATATAGTGCTCCAGTCCCGTATTTTTGCATGTCATTGCTTAGTTGGCCTTTGTCACGCCTTTTTATTCTCCAGTTCCAAAAAGGAAACCTTTGTTTCTCCAGCAGCGTTTTGTGTGTGTACAAAAAAAATTCATAGATACGAATCAATTAGTTTTTCTCTTCTTCTTCTTCTTCTTCCTCCCTCCTTTTCCTGTCAGTTTTGACAAGTTGTCCAGAGTTGTGTATTCGAGTGACATTCTCTCTCGTGTCGAGTGAGAGTCTTGGTGACATTGAATGGTCAGAAAGTTGACGACATCAAGTGGTGAGCTAACAAGGTCTTTGTTGTGTGTTTGAACAGTTTCCTCGCTGAGTCAAGGACGGAGACTGGTTTCCAGTCAGCCGGCTAACAAGTTGCCACCATCTTACAGCCTTGGAGGCTATCCAACCCTTGACCTCTCCCTTATCTCTCCTGCCCCGTCGTCAGCAGCATCTCCGTCGTCGTCGACAAGTAGTCTGTGTCGCACTCGAAGCTTATCTCCTCCGCGCCAAGAGAAGACCACCCTGACTCATTCGTTGTCGAGCAGTTTCTCGACCCTGTCTATCACGGCTTCAGGCACCGCAACACGCTTGCAAGGTAGGACTAGTAGGACTCATTGTTTCTTGACTCGGGCCTTCAGGACCAGAACACTTCAGTCCGGAGTGGTGAGCTACCAAACGCGATCATCAAGCATGGCGAGCTCCCCCACTACCGATGGCTCCGCTTCGTCTGTCATCCCTGTAAGTGACGCCAGGATAACATGATGCAAATCATTTTATTTTTTTGGAAATATGAAATATGGAAGGAAATATGAGACGAAAAATTAATTTTTTTTTTGTGTGGACCAGCAGCAGACGCCAGGCGTGCCAAAGGCGACCAATAATCCACTTGTAGTGACCAGCAGCAGCAGCAGCAGTGAGGGCAGCACCAATAGCGGCTCGAACGAGGAACTCAATCAATTCGTTTCCGAGGAGGATGAATCTGTTGGCTCTCCTGCCCCTCCGATGGACGTCCTACTTCCAGATCTCATTATGGACAGGGCTCGGAAAATGAACTGCTTCTTTCTTAATCGTGAGTCAGCCACTTCATGAATGGCTGTGTTTTACCAAGAGGTTTTTTATGGAAGTCATGGTTTGTGACGTTTTGGTATTTGTTTTTTTGTAGGGGATCGCCTGGACGCTTGCAAGCCATTGATAATTGAGGACTTCCAAGTTGGTTTGATTACGCCTGAGGTGCTCCGTCAACTCGCACTCTTTCCCGATGTTTTTGTCTGTAGTGATACTGCCGTTCACTTGCACCCCAATCTGAATGATTACGCCTCCCGGTCTGAGGCTGTTGAACAGGTGCTCAATCTACTTCGCAAAGATGATGTCTTCGTCACCCTCCGCGGTTGGAGGAACGAGGTAAGACCATATCATACAACTGTAGTGATACTGAAAAAAAGGCTATTATTTATATTACCAGATTTTGAATAAGCCAATAATGCTTTAAACTTTTATCATTTTAGTGTTACGAAGTTCGAGTAGACATTTCAGAGCCCTCTCTGATGCGCATGGAACGAGCTGCTACTTGTGAGTGCCTTTCCAGTACAATTTTCAGTTGTAATATTTTAAACTTCAGGTTGATATTATAGAATCATCAAAATACTGCTGAATTTTAGGTGTTGTAAGTGTTTGTATCTCAAAATCGAGCTGAAGCACCATTGGAAATTTTGGCATGATGAGAGAAATCTTTATTGGTTCTTAGGTTGGTGGAGGCTTATCTGTTGGCTTCACCGTTGAAGAGACTGCACACAAGGAAGCTATGGAGGAGGCCGGCATTCCAGAGTACATTTTAAAGAATTTACAGCCAGTAGGCACAGTGATGTAAGGGCGTTTGAATATACTTTTTTTATAAACTATTTCATTTTACTGCCTCATTCATGTTCTATTCACTCCATCATCAAATAACCATGTGCTCTTGGGTCCCACAGGATATTTTTCGAGTCTGAACGGGGATTGTCCCCCAACACTGAGTTTGTGTATGACTTGGAGTTTCCACCTGACTTTATGCCAGAGAATCAAGACGGCGAGGTGGAGTCTTTTCACCTGGTTCCAATTAAGGTAAAAAAACATCCAAAAAGGATGTCCCAATTGGTCCATATAAAATTCCCAGTGTTGATTAAAATATTTATTGACCTTGAACGTTTTCCCAGGACGTGTTGCCCATTGTTTTGTCTGATCAATTTAAAACTACGAGTCTACCTGTCGTCTTGGACTTTCTGGTTCGTCATGGATTCATCGACACTGAAAGCGGTAAGGGGAAAACGTGTTGAAAACTATCATGTTCCTTTATAACCTTTTGCTTTCAACTCAAGTTTTGATTGCCAGTTTTGGCATATTGGCCTTCACTTTCTCTCTGGAGGCACACCAAAACCCTATTGATTTTCAGCTCGGTTTTTTTACAGCAAAGACCTTATAGAAGAAGGCTGAGAGCACAGCTTTGTATAGCTCTGCCCTTTTCATGTCAATTTGTTAAAACGGCGTGCCATGTTTAAATTTGAGCTGCGTCAGTCAAGAGTTCTCCGTGTAATCAGACATGCCATCAGGGTTTCGTGTTACATTGGCAAGATCTGAATGTGTGAAATACGAACCTTAAATTGGCTCGAGTGTGTGTAGACTGTAGTCTTTCACCAATTCTAAAACGGCACGCTGACAGGTAACGCTCTCGTGATAAATTGAATGGAAGACATTCGTTCACTCTGGTTTTGGCATTCGCTGGAGTTCTCTTTTTTTCCTTCTGAATTTATAAAATGCAATTTAATCTAAAAGACGTTTCGAGTGAAATGCCGTTGAAAACGATTCAAGATCTCTGAGAGAAGAGCTTCGTTTTCCAATGTTTTTTAAAGCATTTTATGAGATCTCTGGACACCTGCTTGCCCTCCAAACCAATATTTCTGGCTTTGGACAAGTCTTCCTGAACGATGTTAAAAGGTTTTTTTCTGTGTTTCCAGATCCCGAACTACGACTTTTGTCGGAACTATTGCACATTCCACTGGGCTACTTTTACCGTCGAGCTGGAATTGGAGCGGGGCCAACTGAACCACCTCCACGTCTCCTACCTCCGCCACTGATTCGTTGCAAGTCTCCGGCACCCGAGATTGCCGATCCAGATAATCGTTAAGAAACAACTGAATCCTACGTCGTACCGAGAGATATAGAGTATGTCATCATTTCTGGAGACAACGTTTACGTTTCAAGAGGAGAGAAGGGGCATACTGATTTATAACGTAAAATTATTATTGGTATCATCATCGTCGTCAAGTTTTTGCATCGACCTATTTTTGTATTAACGCTAGATTTGATATTTATCAAGCTAACACGTGCAATGCACACGTTTAATTTCAATTCCTTTCTTAATACGCGATGTCAACAAGCATCCGCCACATTCACATCCCAATCAACTTTGGGAAAAAATCTCCAAATATCATGGCACACATACACAACAAAACAGAAGTGTCCTGACTTTTCAAAATTATCTGTAGTTCAACAAAAAAATTATACTGTATTGGCTTGCACCCAAACTGGGTGTTACAAAATTTCAAACCCGATGTTTCAGCACCTCAAAAGCAAACTATTTATGAGGAGAATATAGAGTGTGAACTATTTATAAAAAGAAGTATCTGCTCGCTAGTAGCATCAAAATTGATTTGTCTTTGAAAAGGAAATATAAGAGAAAAAAGTTGATGCCATGTAAATTGTTTTGAATCTGAAAATTACCCTTGTCATCAATAAATCTTATAGTCTTATAGTTTAAATGTCGACATTGTTAACTGACTGCATTGTTACTCTGCATGTACTATTTTTAGCATAGTACTCCAAACAAAAAACTGTACTGTTGTTAAGCAAACTGCGCAACTCTAAACTATTATGAAATTCAAACAAGAGAAAAAAAATCTCTGTGTATTTGCTGTCACAATTTTAAAACACACACATTTAACATGTCGAAATATGTAATAGATGGTAAAATATGACTTGAGAAAAAATAAATCACAATTTGAAAAAAGGTAATCATCATTGAGTCAATTTTTACAAACTTTATTTATCAATAATATAAAAGTAGGAGACCCACACAAGTTCATTAATAAAAATCCATACAACGTCAAAAACTCATTCTTAGTTACAGTTCATAATTATAGCACGTACGTACAATATTCGTTAGTCAATTCCCTGGATAAAACTTACATAATATTTTATACTAGCACATGAATGAAAGGCACTTGGATTTGTAGCACAAGGACATGACGCATCAGCAGCATGACAAATAAAATACATTGAATGAAATAATACTTGGCTGAATACATTGTTGAAGTACTGATTCCTAAAGTTGGTCGGAGTGTACAGGTAAAAAGTTTTCGAAGGAAACATTCTCTTGAGATACATTGGAACGAGATGAATTAATCCCATGTCGGTTGTGAAAGGTGGTGGCATTGTGGTGAGTAAAGACATGTACATTCGTAATATTGGCCTTCGTACACTTGAAATACATAGTCAATATTTTAAAAAACAGATTTTAAGAATACTTTCTCCGGTAATTACTTTGTCGACTTCATTTTGTCTTCCTCCTCTTCTTCATCCGAGTCTTCCTTAATCCTACTCACATCACTGAGCAAATGAACTTCGGACTTGTCACCGGAACCTTTGTCCTTCTCTTTGAAGCCAAACGTTTTGGCCAGCTTCTTGGCGAGATTGGGGCCACTTGGCCTTCTGAAGTCGTCCATGGACGCGTCAGGATCCTCCTCCTCTGCACTGCTGTCCGATACAAGCTCTGCTGTCTCTGGACTTCGTGTTTCTGGTGGAGATGAGGCCGTCGGTGTTGCATCCTCATCTGCCTCCATTCCAGAAATCGGGTGTGCGCCTAGCTGACCGGCATCTGGCGGAGCAGACACCGACAACTGGCTCGGTCTTTCCGGGTTCTGCTGAAAAAATTTCTCCCTGGCTGCCGCCGTATCCATAACCCGCATCTGTGTGCTATCCCTCTTCGCGGGAGGGATGTCAACAGGTGTAGAAGTCGAGGTTGGAGGGACAGTTCCAAAAATTTCGTGCACCGTGGGAGGCTTCCTTTCCCCACGCATTGAGACAATTGTCGTCATGTTCTCATCCAGTTCCGGAATGACGTCCTCGGCCACGTTCCGTTGCACATTCATCGCACTGCCAGCCCAGTTTGTGGTAGGACCTGAAGAAAAAGTGAGGAAAAAATGTGACATGTGACATTAAACACTTTTTTCTATTTGTTTGCACAAACAACTTGATGCACACGAAAAATAGTAAGCCTTTTCAAAAGGAACATCAAATATGTATTTGTCTTTAAAAGGCTTCATGCAAATCCTTGCATCTGAATTGCAGTACATCAAAAGTTCGTGCTGTAAACTAAAGGGATACGAGCTTATCAGATTTAAACCACTTACACCGACTTTCCCTTCAGCACTATATATTTCTCTTTAGAAGAACATTCACATAAAAACATATATCTCATGCAAACAAATTGTATGAAGTTCATTTTTTCTCGTGAGTAGTCTTCCTCCAGAAGGTATACAAATGCATCCCGTTATTTACACAGAGAAAGGGTTTCCCACGAGAGAGAAGGAAAAGTACAAGATAAATATGACATGACGTTTTTTATGTGCCATTCGAATCGAGTTTATTGTTTTATCAAAATTAGTATGCTCGTATATGTAAACTAAATTCTATAGTTTATGTGTTTGGAGTCAGTTTGTCGTTGTCAACTTTCACAACCATTCCGCAAAACCTCTTTTCCAGATTTACAGGCATGAACTAAAGGTATGAGACATAATCGTAAATAAAATTCGCGGTACATTCACATCAATAAAAGGGGATCAGAGTCAGGAAAAAATTGAAGACGGAGACACGCATTAAGTGCAAAAATGGATAATACATACACAAAGCAACAAAGTAAAATAACCCGACGACAACAGGTACTGCCGAGACCTCAATAAAATGTTTTCCGCATGAGTTTCCCGTCTAGTTGTGTAAATTGACGGTTCTCTTTTGCTTTAAATATAGTTCATCACGTCGAGTCAACAAACTGTTGATGATCACAAAATAAAGAGTAGATTTATATCAATTCCAGGTTGAGAGTGGCAATGTGATATCCTTACTCAAATTTCGTAAATGACAGATCTCACTTTGTCGATTCAGCCCTGTCGGCGGTCTCTACATGCTCATCATGCGAAGAGTCTACATCATCGTCATCATGATGTAGACTTTTGATTTACTCTCACTCACGCTTTCAACATTTGGCAATACCAGCACTATAACGACTACGTTTTCATATAGCTGCAGAGAGATCAGTGTTGACAACAAGTTACACAACTAGTACTGAAAAATATGCAAAGTGAGCACATTGTGGAGCCCTCATCATGATTACAAAACGATTTCGTAATTTCATTTTATTTCACAATTGAATATGAAATCAAACGGTTTTGTACACGGGAACACACATTGGTTTTGTCGTACGGGCTCATATTTTAAAAGACAATGTTAAGTTATAAGCTCACAAATCGAAGCTTTCGGGTAATGACCTTACTTCGTGTCTTTAACATTATTAATTCACACGCGACTCCGACATTCCAACTACTGCTCAATAAAACCCAGCCTTTCAATTTTTCCTTTAAAAACATATCCAGTAGAGCCTGATTAGTTCAATAGTAACTCACACTTTGTTAGTCGTCAATGACTATGAAATAAAGAGACCGAGAGTGAAAGAAAGTCAATGTGCTTTCACTTTACTCTTCCCACTCAAAAAACGGTTTTCCCTCGTTGCAAAACACTGTTTTGTGTGAATAAACATTTTCTCACACAAAAATCTTGCAAAGACCATAGTACGCTTCAACGTTTACAAATCCTTCGTCTATACACGACTCGATGAGATTTGAGGAAATCCATGCGAGCAAATCCACTAACCTTCGCCCACGAATGGGATCATTACTATGATTTCATTTACACCCATGCTTTCCCTTTAGATACACGACTGAACGCTGTTTAGATGTGAACCGATGTTTTTCGTTCGACAGTCTCCCTCTCACAATCATGAAGTTAAAGAGAGCAACTTGGGAAAGTTATCACCCGAAAAAATCATCCCAGATTTTCTCCTCGATTACTGAAACGACTGAGAAAATAACAAGCTCCGACCACACAACCGAAATCTGGGTAGAAAAAACTGTAAACCGAAAACAGACGGGACGCACTAACTTAGTGTCCTTCTCTCTGGCATGTCATCCTATTTCAATGATTTCTCTCAGTGAGTGCCGACACTGCACCAGAGGGTTTCAATGAAATTCACTTGAACCAATAGACTTTCACGTCAAACCATACAATTTTCTTAACTCTATCTCTCTTGCTCTCGGTGCATTCTTTGTGTGAGTCTCGTAGGCAAACAAGGAACGCAAAGAAAAACACTAGTACACTCATGCTCCTCGTTTTTTTTCTACAGGATGATTCTTCAGAAATGAAACTTTCTTCCTTGTCACACAAACCCCTACTGTGGAGAATTCGGAGTGTCGACCTGCCCCGGAGACTCGAGAACCTTCTGGAGGGAACGAGATTGCGTCAGCCTCACGAGATGGTGAACAGGTTCAATCCTGTTTCAGGATCGTAGAGAGGAAAACCGCAGTCCGTAGA
>JAHZMW010003899.1:0-14247 GCA_027743745.1 Alloscopus bannaensis
GGCTACCAGGAACAACTCGCAAATTATAATAAACCGTGAAAAATAAAACATGGCAAGCTCGAAAAGTTGCCTAAATTAGGAGAGTTCACCCTTAGTATTTCCCGAAGAAGTAGAACTTCGAACTGGTATTGAATCAAGCGTAACGGGCGATCTCTTCCAAACACTGCATGAAATTCTTTGGCGTTTCGATTTTTCTTTGGAACTTTGAAATCGTGTTCGGCGACCACTTCAATGAAGCCACCAGAACCGTGAATTATGATATTTAAGTTGTCCGCTTGGAGGCTCATTTGCGCAAAAAAGTCCTTTAACTCCTTCTTAGTTTTGGGGTGGCCAACTTGAAGAAGAGTAAATTTAGAGCATTTTTCGCAGTAGAGGCAAAGCACACTCAAGAAAGTCAGAGATGCTATATTTGAGACTTTGTCGTAACTCGCTTTGTAAACCAGCATTTCTCTATTGGAGGTGACCGAAATATCGCGAATCCCATATTGGTCAAACTTGTGGACAACCGACTCTGCCCAAAAATCGACTAGTAAGTCGAACCAAACCGGATCATTTTCTGTGGTCACCAATGTCAAGTAGATCGGACGGGAGGTCAAAATATAGTACGCTCTGTCATCAGACTCGTTTGCGGAGTCAACCCAAAACTTGCGAAAGCCTCCTGGAACCACGAGCTCGAATCCTTCGTTGTCTGGTTGAAATTTGTAGAATAATTCATCATCTCTTGGGGTTGGAGGGAGTAGATAGATTTGAACAAGGCAAAACCAAGATTTCGCTTTTGCCGACAACTCAAGGTACGGAATGTCTTCAAAGATACATTCGTCATGCATCCAGAAACGCTTCTTGCAAGCTGTCGTTTTAGAGTAACTTGATAACGGTCTCTCAAATGGGATTCGTCTCAACTCTTTTAAGATTCGAATTTTTTTCTTGCGTTCCCAACCTCTCGAGATGTATGGCTGGAAGAACGTAAATTCAGCGACGTCGTACCGTGAAAGGACAATGGGGAAGTTGGGCGGATTAAGATTAATCCCTTTGTAATTTATTATATGGAGTAAGCAACCTGGAAATAGATCCAGGAACTGGTTAAGATTGTCTATTTGATCAACAGTTTGCGTTTGGGGGGTAGGCTTACCGTTCCCTCTACTAGGGTTTTTGTACTGAGAGTATTTAATGGATACTGGAAATCCTTCATCAATATTTGTTTGAAACGTGTCGACAATCGTAAGGTTGGATTCCAGTGCATAAGTTACTGCTGTCACTAAGAAGAACGAAAAAATGTTTGAAGCTTCCATGATGATCGAAATGACTAACGAGGAGTCGAGGACGCAGACATAATCGGTGAACTCCTAATAAGTCAACCTAAACTTTAGCTACAAGTTGAAGGGTCCCACAAAACGGAGGTTTGCTTTGAAAACGGAGTTTACAGGCTTACGAAACGGCCGATTTGCTGTAATCAATTTAAAAAGTGTTACTTACGTAAGTACCCAAACCATTTAATTTGTTGGAAGATGTTAAAAATTCATGTTAATCTCAATCAAACATTTATTGATTTGGTATCTGCGTTTACCTTTCTTCTTCGCATGTTGTTAAGGCCTATGATTTAATGTAATGGAATTTCGCAACGAATATTAACATTCATGGCGCATGGAAGTCCTACGCGTATATATGTACATACATATATTCTATATGAGTTTCGTAAAAAAAACTAAACTTTAATATTCAACCAAGTAGTACTCAAAGTACTGCTAGTACAAAGAACGAACGAACTATATTATTATTATGTAGTTTAGTTTGGAAGGTAAATTTTACGAGCCATTTGAAAATTAAACGATCACAATAAGCAGGGCTCTCATAATAAGATCATCGCTGACATTATATTATATTATATTTTATAATCTCATGAGATTATAGGTAAAATATTGATTGACATGCTATTCAGATAGATCAGGTTGTTTGTGGTGTAACGTGTCAATAAACGCTGGGTACCTACTTCATTTTATTACAACACGCGGTCTGATGTAAAAAAACCCAATTATTATATAATATCGTCTAAAAATCATTATCAAGTTGACTAAACTAAACATATGTGATTTGTATATCCCGTAGTACATACAAAAATCACTAAATCTGAACTTATGAGCATTGACCCTGAATTGCTAACTATCAGTTAGCAATTAATGCTTATAAGTTTACTAGATTAGGCTAACTGCCACTAAATCTGCCAAGGAAAGGACTCAAACAGGATGTGTGTCAGGCAAAGCCAATGTATGACAATGTAAGATAACCCTTGTCCTCTGAATAAATCTAAGCTTTTAAGTTCTTTAACGCTCTGCGAAGAGGGAGTAGGTGCCCTTTTTTTGTTTGCTAATATGATGACATGATTTCCATCTTCGGGAAATCGTGAATGCATTTTTTGCAGGTTTGTTTGTGTGAAATAAATGCCCGTGTCCGGACCACAAACGATGATTTTATGAATCAAGGTTTAAAGCTTTAATCCAGGACATGAAACAAAATTCGATGATCACAATCAAATAAAAACATTACATTTATAGATCATCGGGGCGTTCAATGTATATCTGAACTCGTACCCCGTTCATATCCCATCCGATTGCCATATTGTCCAGAACATGTGCCTGCCCTCCAGATCGAAGTCGGGCTTCGAGATGATGCTTCGCATCTGCGTCTATTCGCATTCTCTTGAAGCCGAACACGTGTACGTTGGCGTCGTTGCGGACTTCCGACGACAAGAAGCAGTAGGCCTCCTTGGTAAGCGGTTTCCAGCCTGGCGGTTGTCTCACGAGCTGATTCCGGCCACAGGGACAGTGTTCCAAACGGTCACAAACGACAAGACGCTTTTTTGAGTGAGCTTCGAGCGCCTGCATCGTTTTTGCCAATAACTGTGAAAGAGAACAACGATAGAGTCAAAATTATTGCAAATTATAATTTACGTGCACAATCTTAATTTTGTAATATCTAAATACTAGCATTTATCTACGTACCGGACGAGGCGTGTGGATGATAAGCGTGCTGAGGTGGGGCACCTTGAGAAATCCGTGAACCACAGCGTGATCGCTGAGGTTTGCAAGGGCGTGTCTACATTCTTCAGCGTGGAGGGGCTCGAGACCTGGTGACTCCATTGAGAAACTTCTTAAACCTACAAAACCATAACACAACAGTATTTTAATTCATTAAAAAATGTCGAATATTATACCGCCTACCTCTCAAATGAGTAATGTTTGGCGGAGCAGATTGAACATAGTTGTTTTCAGGAATTAGCCGACTCCTCAGAAGTTTGCCACAATTATTAATAGCCACTCCCGTGATTGTCTCGTCATCCAAGGAACACCACTTCGGAATCATCCAATTCTCCAAAGAGTTGGCCCACCGCTCGCAAACAACCCGAAAGGTGTCCTTGTTCACTGGAACAAACAAAGTGCGAACATTCGGCATCCAGTTGGCAAGGATTTGGAAGGACTGCTCCCTTTCCACAATAAAATCCCCTCGCAAATCCTCCAGCTTCTCGAGCTTCACATCCTTCATGTCAAACTTGTGCAGGGTCCATTCAACTTTGCAACCTTGATTCGGAGTGTCGACCAAATCCCTTCTCCAATTTCGAAAAAATGGGAGTTGTTTTTCAGGGTGCACCTTTTTCCCGTCTTTGTACCAGTGAAGGACCTTGAGATTCGGGGTCCATCTCAGAAATCCAAAGTCATCGGCGAGGTTCCCGTGGAGATGGAGCTCCTGAACTGAACTGATTTGCAGTGTTGAGAAATTACTAAATAAACTAATAGCCGGATGATTGAATACTGTTAGTTTTTTCAGATTATTGTGCGCTTCTAAAAGCTGCTTCAATAATGGCGGCTCAGAGACGTAGCCGAAGTCCACACTGAAATTGGTCAGAATCATTTGCAGATTGAGTTTGATGATTGAGTCGATGATATGAGCTGGAAGGAAATAAACTCCTTTTTCTTCGCTGCAAAACGAAAATAATAAAAAACATTTTTTTAAAATTTCAATAATATTTCAATTAGAAAAGCACGGGTTGATTTAAATACATTTTTTGTTAATTTTACATGTTTAACAAGTCCAATTCTGTAATTTTCAGCTTGTTGCTGTCCTCCCTGCGAATTTCGCCAATTGCTTCCAGCATCTGGCCCAATACTTGAAATAGCTGCCGGATTAAATCATAGTTCCATGGATGAAATCTCACAGACAAAACCTACAGAAAAAACCATAGTTAACATTTAGCCTTAACTTTGCTTGCACTAAATTGTGTGTATTTTTTTTTGCTTTAAGACCTCAAGATTCGGAAAATGATTGAAAAACTCCTTCCATGGCAATGACATCGGCTCCCCCAAAGTTCTAACCTCAAGACAAAGCTCCAGTCTTTTTAGCTTCCGTAGTTCTACCGCAGGTCTCCCTCCTGGAGGATTAGTTTGTATAAAATACGTGTTGTTGGATAGTCTCAGCTCCTCCAGGTTTGGAACCAAGGACAACAATCTAGCCACCGAATCACTGTTCGGAAATCCACAAGCGGTGAGCTTAAGACTCGTCATGTTTCGCGTGTACCACTCGTCCTGAAACAGTCTCCACCCGGGAGCATCCTCCTCAAAGAACTTGATGCCGACAAAGTGGTAGTTGCGAGTTGGAGGGAATTGATGCGACTTTCCTTGTACTTTAGAGGTGTTCCCCTGCTGGAGGAGACTGTCAAGGGGCGCGCTTCTCACGTCGACATCATTCAACAAGAGAGGAGCCTCGGTGACTCTTAAAACTGTCTTTGACTTCCATGTCTCCTTCGCAGCGTTTCGCCACAGGGTGCAGACAAGTCGACAGGTCTTCAATGTGGTGAAATCAGAAGCTCGGAACACGGTTTTCAGCACCTGGAAAATGAAAAACAAGCTCCTTAATAAAGTTTCCACAATTATCGCTGTATTTCTTTTTAAGAAAGTTGAATTAATTTGTGTGTGATAAGTGTTGAGTATGTACCGTCGGATTGAGCATAGGATGAGCCTCAATGTCAAGTCGACTTGTCATGTTTTGCAGACCAATCCTTTTGCTGTCGACTGCCTCCTGTGGTCTCTTTCCTCCCATTCCTCCAGTGGCTACCTCCGACAACTGAATATTAAACCTGACAAAAATTCAAATTCTCTGAACAAGCAGAAAACGGAAATACGTACTACAAAATTGAAACAATGTTTCCCAGTTTTTAGTAAAACACAATGGGCAATTGATTTGTTGTGGCTGATGTCACTTAACAGCTTGAGCGTATTCAATTTAATGATTGAACAGGTTGAGAACAAAATCACAAATGACAATTTGCAACATGGCGTGGTGAATTTCTACCGAATTAAGAGAACGCGACATTCTTCTTTGTTCACATTCCTCCGAATGCAAAAACTTGGAAGGTATATTACACTGAATTCGCATGCGGTGGCAGCAAAAAATGATCCTGAACAGTCCTGATTTCCTTTATGCATTCACCTCTTCGTGTGATCATAAGATGCATCCTGTTCCCATGCTTGCAAGTTGTTGACATCACTGTCACGTCTACATTTTATGACCATTTTCCAGACAGATCGGCGCCGGTCACTAGATGACATCACTTTAATGCAAGCGCACATTAAGTTTATGGTACACTGGCTGGCGAAGTGTATATGAAACGTTCTTAATGGCTTGTTTTTATCATAGTGCATAGGAAAACTACGCGATCTTTGCTCTACTGTAATTTTTAAAAAATAATGCTTTGCTCGGATTCACTCTATTCGGTCATTTGTCATAATTATGAAGCTTCACCTACAGTTGACCGTGAAGAAATTACTTAAATTAATTGAAATGTTTTACATTCATCGTTATCAAATTTATTGTTACAGATTTTGAGTCATTGCACAAGTTCTGCGAATTCAACCGAGATGAGTCATTATAGGACTGATATACAGCATTTGAAAGATTACCTGAAACTCATTGTCAGTACAACGGTGCTTCACTCATGCGCTAATACTGTTATTGATGTCATCAAATTATTCTAAAGTTGCATTTTTGCATGAATTCGTGCACTCAAAATTTGTTCAAGTTTATAAATGCATGTGTCCAGCTCATTTTTGAAAATCACAAACAAGGAGGAGTGAATATGATCACGTCAACATTTGTGCAGCATTTGAGATACACTTCTAAACCATGTCTTTTAGAGGTTGAATTGAAAGTTTATTTAAATAGACCTACTTACTACTTACTCTTGAGTCATGAAAAACTCGCGAAGGCAGATTGGGGATTCACAAACCGACGGCTGACAACTCACAATGTACAACATTTATGCATAAAAATTATATATGAAACTTGACTTGGTTAATATAGAATTTGTTTTAGCACGTGTGTCAGTTACAATGTTATTTTGTGGTATAAATGCAAATACATTTGGATACATAAAGGTTACGCAGGTTGTGGTGACAAATTGTTATCATCATCAAAGCCATCCTTTTATCTGCACGTGTGACCACTCTCCCCATCGCTTTGCTACCTTGACAAAATTATTTCCTGAAATTATACGTTATATGATTACAGTTTTGTGGTAAATCCAATTATTAAACTCTGGATCGGTAATACACAACGTTGTATGTTCATACGGATGTGTCCTTATGCGAATTACGTATTTTAATTAACACAGCTTTACTTTGATAAACCTTTAGCAGTTCCTGACCTAAAGAAACCGTATATTTGCACGTTCTAAAAGATTGTGAAGATTGTGGTTGATTTGACAATTTTTATAAGATGCGTGACAGGGTAACACCAAAAATTCCCATTTTTTGCTGTTACTATATAATTGTAGCTGACCTTGTCCAGCATAGGTTGTCAAAGCCGTATAGGTATGTTGAGTTAGCAAAGTCAGTTACAAACAAACAACAAAAGGTCATATATTATGTGAGAGGTTTACCATAATCATACTTGATTCAAGACCCCGTAAGAGATTTACCATGGGCATGTTTTGCTATTTAGTTCAAATCTTGAAGAATGAGTGACACATGTCTGGACCCTCCTTCCGAACTGGAGTCAGTTCATACCTTTGAAAAAAAGGTAATTAATATTATTGCATGACTGCAATGTTGAATGACTCGGCTCCTACAAACTTTCAACTCATGTAACCAGCATATATAATATGGTCATCAAATCATAATTCCCATAACCCATTCCATTAAGAAATGTCTGTCAATTTTTTTTGCACAAAACCCGATCTTTGTAATGAATTGGAGTTAAAAGTATGTAGGTACGTCATATTATATTCTCCGAGTATAGCTTGGCTCAAGAAGAGCGTAATATAGCTTGAAGGAAAAGACAGCATTAATTAAAAATTGTTTCAATCACGCGATGAGTCGTGTGGAGAGGCAAAGTGTGCACACGGGATACCGAAAAAGAGCTCCCAGTTCACAGACAAGGTCGTGTAATGCTGCAAGTGATGTAAACCAAATGTAACCCTAACCCAATTCAATACAGAAACGAAGCATTGGAAAAATGATATTATTATAAAATTTACTTATTACATCCACTCCTTCACGTATACTGACAAACAATGGACCACAGTCATAAAACTGGATTGGGAAAATCAGTTTGATATTCCGTACTCATAACACAGACACCGTTCATTACGGACAGTGCACAGTACACAAGATAAGATGAAGAGCAAACCCTTATTATTTGCTTTCCCACATGTGCATTGACGAACCGTGAATAATATTATCACCACAATTTACGATAGTTCATTGTGGACAACGGGCAAGCTTCAATTATGTTTTCTGTATAACCAAGTAATGGAAGCCCAATAAAAGCTTCAAAAAGATTCCATTTCCATGTCTTGGATTTTCACACGCCACGAACACATAGCGCTCGGACTCTCTGTTGGAAAGGTGTGACGGTGCCATTTACCACTTAATACATAAATGACTATATAAGATTTATTCAAACTTCAAAACGAATCGACAAAGCTGACACAATAGAAATTTTAGTGTACTCAAAATGATGTCCAAAACGGTAGCAGTACTACTCTGCGTGGTCCTCTCGGGACAATTGGCTTCCAGTGCGAACATCTTTGTTTACGGTATAATATTTTAAAAATATTTGTCTCACTTGTTTAAAACAATGCATATTTTGACAACAGCAATCCTATCCTAATCCTATGCGCACCTTTAGTGATCCTCGGAGGCTACAGTCATCGCCTCTCGATGTGGCCTCTGGTGGAAGAGCTCGCTGAAGCTGGTCACAATGTGACCTTTGTCTCTTCCTACCCCAACAAGAATCCGAACCCGAAAATCAACGACATCGTTCCCAAACTTTGGCAGTCTCGTATGGGGGACTGGAGTGAACACCTCAATTTTTACGAGTTGCGAGCCAACAGCCAAATCCTCAAGGTTTGGGCGATGATTCCGTCCTTCGGAATGATGTCGTGTGAGTCGTTGTACGAAGACGATGAGTTCGTGGAGTGGATGAGGTCTTCAAAATTTGACCTCGTCATTGTGGACACACTAATGAACGAGTGTGCCTACGGGATGGCGCACCACTGGAAGGCGAAAATCATCGTGTACAGCACCGCAAATGTTATGGGCTGGTTTCAGGATTCTTATGGAATGCCGGATGAGACGTCGTCGCTCACTGATCCCATGTTCAGTTGGCAGCTTAATGAGCACATGTCATTCCCCCAAAGATTTGTTAATGCGATGATGCCCCTCCTTTGGAAGGTGGTGAGGGAATGGTATTACTTTCCAGGACTCGAAGACATTTCCAGAAGGGGTCTCCAAAAGGTCACCGGAAACAACGTGGAGGATCTCCCTTCATTCATTGAGATTGAGAGGAACGTAAGTCTCGTCATGGTGTCAATGCATCACTCCATGAACTTCCCGAGGGCACTCCCCCCAAACATTGTGCCGGTTGGTGGGGTCACGGTTCCGAAATCGGTGAAGCCCGTCCCCAAAGATTTGGAGGACTTCATTGGAAACAAGGCTGACGACCAGTTTATGTTCATTAGCTTAGGTAGCGTTGTGGAGTTCACGCAGTTTCCTCCAGAAGCTCAAGCGGAATTTATTGCGGCGCTGGCAGCCTTCCCGAAACTCAAGTTTATTTGGAAGTCCGGCAAGGAGATTACAGCGGCCCTTCCGAAGAACGTGAAGGTGGTGAAGTGGGCTCCGCAAACTGGGCTGTTGGCGCATCCAAAGATGAAGGGCTTTGTGACGCATGCCGGGCTGGGGTCGACCACGGAAGCGATTTATTTTGGAGTTCCAGTAGTGTCTTTTCCCGTCTTCGCGGAGCAGGATATGAACACAGCGTGGTTGGCGTCAAGGGGTGCGGGGATCGCGATGGAGATGACTGACTTTAAGAAAACTGAGCTGGAGCATGCGATTAAGGAAATCTTAGAAAATCCCAAGTAAAATATGAATATTTTTTTTATAAAAAGTGTTTCGTAAGCCATTGAAACTTTAAGATTAAATTTTTTATTTTTATTTTAGGTACCGCAAAGCCATGAAAACGCTTTCCGCCCTGTTCAAGGACCGTGAAGTTGCTCCCATCAAAAGTGGCCTTTGGTGGACAGAGTTTGTCCTGAAACATGACAACATCAACGAATTTCTCCGGCCAACCAGTGTTCATCAGTGTTGGTTCGTCAAAAGGCAGATTGATGTTTGGTTTGTATTTGCCATGATCCTCGGACTGATTGTACTCATTCCGGTTGTCGTCACGTATAAAGTTGTGAGACGACTCATTTGTCCGAAGCGACCCTCGCCGAAATTGAAAGCAGGAAAGAAAGCAAACTAGGAAATTAATATTAGAATTTTGACGGTATTGAGCTGTGGTAAAACTCGTTTGTATTTAATTCAATAAGCGGGATCTCTATAATAAAAAAACAAAACAAAATTTTTACAATCGAAACCGGCATTTGCAATCATTACTAGTTTTAATAACTTAGTTGGTTTGTTTCATTGTTTAAAATTAGGATGTATAAGCTTGATTTAATTTAATATTTAAAGAGGGTAAACGTGTATGTATCTGAATTTGCGACAAAGTGCCTACAAGGCCAATAACATACCAAATATATTTTTTATGAGCTACATTTATATAGTCACGTGTTTCATGAGTTTCATGGGTTGAGTTTGAGTTTCATGATATCTCAAGATGATGTATATGATTTTTGTGCGTAGTTAATTTGCATGATCAATTTAACTAACTCAGCAAACTTATTATAATCCCAATGCTAGACCCGTATTTTAGTTTGGGTTACCACCACGTTATGACGGATTTTTGTGTTGGGTTTAGAGACATGACCGATCACCGACAAAATACGTATTCATTTGCTGTTTCAATGAAAACGTCGTACGCATTTCCTTTGTTTTGACATGCTCAAACCACAAAACTGTGGTAAGGACTGGTAGTAATTAAGTAACATGTATGATGTCATAACAATTTTCTTATGTACGAATGCTTCATTTTACGGATTGAGCTGACCGTGGAACAACATAAGCGTTTCATTCTACAAAGTGCAGCATTGCCAACTACAGGGAGAAGTTTGGATTTCGGTATACTGTTTAATGGAAAGTGTTTCACGTTGGTATAACCTATACGAAGATTTTTATTGGTATGAGATAGTAACCGTACCGTATCTCACATCAAGATTCAAGGTTAAAGCGAAATACAATGAAAAACCCTCTTGAAACAGCTTGAATACCTGCTCACGCAATAAAATACAAAAGAATGTCAATGGGTAAGCTTATTGTGTTTCATTTCTTAATATTTCTTCGGTTAAAAAAGTCTCAGACATTCTCTAATGGAATACGGTTCTTCCTCCAGACCTAACGTGAGCCGATGATATTTTTGACGGAACTGAGTCCACGTTTTGCCACATGTACTTTATATACAACCGTGCATGTCAGTGTTTCATCATCACACAATTGAGGATCGCAGCACAAGAAAGCTATAATTTACACTTTTCCTTGAATTTCGGAAGAAATAGTTTGTGTAATTTAATGACTACCTACATGTAATATGATGCAACATACAATCCAGCTCTTCTGCTTCATTTTTTATGTTGGTTTAATACATACTTTACAAATGTTAACCTCAGCCGAGATTCAGAGCAGAATTTACCATATTATCATCCTGCCTGGATTAATAGCGTTACTTGTTTTTCACACAATCTGATAAACGATCAAAATGAGACTTTTTAAACGATTATTTGCCTGCAAACAGTGCAGCAGTGATTACGTTATCAGAAAGCGCGTGGCAACTGGCCAAGATAACCCATGTAATTTTTTACCAAATGGAAAAATAATATTCCCTTTAATCATCCCGTTTCCTTGTCTGATTTCAGAATGAGATTTTGAATTCTTCTCAAAATATCTTCTGACTGTGCACGCAAAGAAATTTCAGAATGAATTCCAAAATTGTCATATTACTCATCGTCGCGGCCTTCACTGGACAACGGGTCTCCAGTGCAAACATTTTGGCTTACTGTAAGTTTTCATGATTACTTTTAACTCATGATATGAGGTATATGATTTTCACTGGAGTTGATGATATCCATTTTTTAAGCAAATTTGGGCAGCTACAGTCACCGCCTCTCAATGTGGCCCATGCTCGAAGAGCTTGTCGCTGCCGGCCATAATGTCTCCTTTATTTCGCCCTTCGCAGCCAAAGAGCCCAGCCTCCGGATTCATGACTACGTTCCGAAGCTCTGGGCGCACCGAATGGGAGACTGGAGTGATCACTTGAACTTTTTCAAGTTGCGAGCTGACAGTCGAATACTCGACGTCTGGGCAGGCTTGCCTGGCTTCAGCCAATTATGCTGCGAGTCCCTGTACGAAGACGATGAGTTCGTGGAGTGGATGAGGTCATCGAAATTTGACCTCATTTTCGTGGACAACCTCATGAACGAGTGTGCCTACGGGATGGCTCACTACTGGAAGGCGAAACTCATAATTTACAGCACAGCGAATGTGATGGGCTGGTTTCAGGATTCGTACGGGCTGCCGGATGAGACTTCGTCGTTCACTGATCCCATCTTCAGTTGGCAAGCCGGTTCCCGGATGACATTTGCCCAGAGATTTGTGAACGCCATGACGCCCCTCGTTTGGATGGTGGTGAGGGAGTGGTATTACTTTCCTAGACTCCAAGAGATTTCCAAAAGGGGTCTCAAAAAGGTCACTGGAAGAGATGTGGAGGATCTGCCTCCATTCATTGAGATTGAGAGGAACGTGAGCCTCGTCATGGTGAGTTCCCACCCCTCCGTGAGCTTCCCGAGAGCTCTACCTCCAAACATTGTGCCAGTTGGTGGAGTCACAGTGGAGGAAGAGGTGAAGCCCCTCTCGAAGGAGTTGAAGGCATTCATTGGAGACTCTGAGTTCATGTTCATTAGTTTAGGTAGTGTAATGGAGTTTGTTCAGTTTACTCCAAACGCCCAGAAGGAATTCATTGGAGCTCTGGAAGCGTATCCAAACCTCAAGTTCATCTGGAAATCGAGCAAGGAGATTACAGCGACCCTGCCGAAGAACGTGAAAGTGGTAAAATGGGCTCCACAGACGAGCTTGTTGGCTCACCCGAAAATGAAGGGGTTTGTCACGCATGCGGGATTGGGGTCGACCACGGAAGCTATATTCTTTGGAGTTCCGCTCATTCTATTTCCGGTGTTTGCGGAGCAGGACATGAATGCCGCGTTGGTGGCATCTCGAGGGGCCGGCATTGCGATGGAGATCAGTGCGATTAAGAAAGATGAATTTGTGGAAGCCATCAAAGAAATTCAAGAAAATCCAAAGTACTAATAAAATATCTCGAAAACATATTTTTACGTATGAAACTTTATAATTTGTAGATCTAAAAGTTTTTTTATTTGCTTGATTCTCGCAGATATAAGAAAGCAATACAAAAGCTCTCGTTTCTCTTCAAGGATCGCCAAGTAGCCCCAACAAAGACGGCAGCTTGGTGGACAGAGTTCGTTCTGAAGCACGATGACATCAATGAATTTCTCCGACCTTCCAGTGTGAACCAGTCTTGGTTTGTCAAGAGACAAATTGACGTGTGGGTCGTTTTCACGGTTTTGTTAGTCGTGATTATTCTCACGCCTGTCTACGCCACGTACAAGATTGCAAAACGACTCCTTTTCCCGTCAACAAAGATGAAACCGGAGTTTGTGGCCAATGGAAAGAAGTTGAATTAGAGAATAATGTATGTGTAGTGGTTAGCGTTGTTGTCGTTGTAACTTATGTGAGTCATTGGTATTAGTGTGAGTTTTCCAAAAAAAAGCTGTAGTTACTGTGTTACAATACAAGGTTTAAGTAAACCATCATATTCTCTGACAAGTTAAAACCAGTTTTAAAATAAAATATTTAACCTGCTGTAGTTACACCGAATGCTCAAAAAACGCAGTAATAAATATGTATGTATATGATTTAGTATCGATATTTATATTGTTAATCTTACAATACATGATTATATAGTATTAATGCAATTTGATAAACAGAAACTTCAGCTAAACATTGCAAAAAATTGATTTGATTTGATAATTTGAAAAATACTTCTCAAGCATCAATGTCAATCAACTTGTGTTAAACTACTAATATAATCACTTTAGCACATTAAATGAATTATTGTTGTTCTAACATCACAGCAACGAGGTTTTCTTGGGGTTTGTGGTAAAAATCAGTTCCGGTGTGGTTTGAAAGTGACACGGTTTGATTTACTAGCATATTAAAACGTTGTCCTCCAACGACTTTTATACCAAAATCCATGATAGCAAGCATATCAATTCCAAAATAATCATATTCCAAACAACGACAAGCAGAACTTTTTGAGCAACTTTATTCATTTTTAGGTGCAAACATAAAATCAATTTTGGTACTAAGATTAAATAACATGACCGGTTCAAACCTCGTAAGCAAATACAGAAAATCTCTACTACATAAATACACATTAATCCTAACGTGTATGTACAGAAATCAATCAAATAAAGTAATGTAAACGAAACAGAAATTAAAAATAACCTTTTAAACAAACATTACAAAATGACATGAATGTATTACAGCGTCAGTCAACGACCATTATACGCGTCATTTAGTCAACTTTTCTCACCTCGGGGTCAGCTTGTATGCAGTCAAGGAACAAGATCCTGGAGTAAAGGAGCACGTAATGATAACCGACTTTTCGCCATCCCACTCCGGATTCTCTGCCATCACCTTGGCGTGCGTCGTGATGTCTTGTGGGGCAAGTTGTGGCAGTTCGTTAGGT
>JAHZMW010003900.1:0-27297 GCA_027743745.1 Alloscopus bannaensis
ACTTAGATTGTTGAGTTTGTGTGGGAGAAAATGACTCATACAATTGCCGTTGTTCTATCCATCCTCTTCTTTTCACTTTAATCTTCTAATCCTCCCATACAATTTACATACTCCTGAAAAGCTCATCCAGTCCTGACTTCCACTTGAGGACAAGCGCACCACTTTACATTACTCCACTCATATTAAATTCTAGTGAGTGAGTAATGGGAGCACAGAAGCAAGTGTTGTACCTCCTCCGCTTATCGGCTCAGTAAAGCAATAAACTTTATGTGATGTGATGATAGACAACGAAGTGGGTCTTTGTGCACAATGGCAGATGTGACACGAAAATCTCAGACCTCCTAAAATATTTAATGGGTTTCTTCACACACTCACTACACGCCTGCCTGGAGCCAGACACTAAAAACGTTTGTAACAAAAATTGTCACCAGCTTCTTGAGATTATGCATGGCTAATCACAAATCATAATCATCGAAACGAAAAAAAAAATCAAACTTTACAAATGAACATTGAACATTAGCTATGTTGAAAAAGTGTAACGAGCAAAACAACACCAGTTCGTTTTCATCATTTGCTCACAATCCCCAATTTACAATGGGTCCGTCTCTGGTGATGAAGACCTTGAACATAATACAGCCTACACGGGTTTGTTGGCTCATTATGGGTAACCTTCCTTAAAAAGACGCAGCGAAATACGTGAAGGTTTCTTGTGATAATATGAGAAACGTGCGTTTCGCTTTATCTCGCATTTCGTATACGAAAGCTGTTGATTTTTTGCACGCACAATGCAATGAAGTCTAGGCGCAAAACCTACGAGTCATAGTATTATGTCCGAGACGATGCGATTGTAATGGTATTTCTAGATGAGATGAAGAGCAATATAATGTCGTTGGCTCTCCGAAACATATTGGCATCTTGTTATTAAGTAACACAGAAAGGAGAATTGTTGTTTATACGTCATCTTACGATATGCCCATAAATGCACAATCTAGGTACATTATGTAGCTGTTCGCTTACTTATTGTCAAAGCTGAGGCAAAGGGAAGGGTGTCATGATTAAAATATGCAAATGAATAAAACTATTCAAGTTGTCCAAATTGTTGCTTCTATTTTAAATATAAAATGATTTTCAGTGTGATTTTTATACATTTTCATGACACTAAAATGGTATTGAGGTTGTTGACTAAACGCATCTCGTTGAAATACAACCCGGTGTACTGGGAGCCACAACATGAGGACGGGCGACTTGCTCCTGAATTGGGATTGCCATGCACTTCCGTTTGCTATCTTGAGCTAAATTTTTAGGATATATGCACTGATGATTGTGTCGCTTGCGTAATATTGTTTACACTGCAATTTAATAGCAGCAGTAGTGTTATATATAATCAGAGAAAGTGACTCACCAAGCTCCTTTTTTCGCCGGACAATGATCGAGACGATGTACTTGATGGCAACGTATGTGGTAGCCATAAGGAGCCACAAGAGAATGAGCATAAGAAGTACGAACCCGGGTGTGCGCAAGAGTGCCTTGAAGTCCATGCTCTTGATACGTTTTAAGGAAACTAGAAAACTCTAAAGCTTTGAGCGTTCTATAGTCAGCGTGAGTCAGAAGTATGTCGTGATGTTTTATTGCATTTAGCATCGTGTATCGAGACAGCAGATTGTCACGTTACTATATTGTCATTAAATTTATATTACGAGCTATTGTTTGCTTAACTTATGAATGGCATGCGTCGCGTCTTGAAGAGTGTATTCTATTGAACTCGAAGCAAGCTGCATAGAAATAGACTGAGAGACAACAACAAATGTAATACATTGGAAAGCACCAAGACGCGTCGTGGTGACTATGACCCTTTTTGACGCTCATGTTTGCACAGTAGTATACGAGCATGCATTTAAAATCATTTTCCCGATGTCCGACATCATAAACTGTATGAAGCGTAAATGATGGGAGTGGCACTGTTCGTCTGAACATGCATGGTGTGTGAACCAAAATCCGGACTGGGTTTTAACAAAATGCACATCAATAAATGGATCTGGTTATAAAATTAGATTATCAAATGTGACAAAATTGAGTCAACATGTGTAAGGAAGCCAAAGTTATATAGGTATGCGCTCTTCAGACAATGTACGGAACAGAGTTCAGAGCACACAGTTCAACATTTCCTTATCAGTTCCAGCCTTTTTTGGCACTCTAAATGATAACAGGGCTTTATCATCTTGTCTTAATTTTCCATCACAGGCGACGATGATTACGGGGACACCTGGTTTGAGCAGAAAAAGCAGAGGTAACAGTTTACCTTTAGTAAATCGAACAGAAAGAAAGGTGATCTGACAACAATACGGGGGTGAGTATGAGTGACTCTCGGAAATCTAGTATTGAGCCTTCCACAAGCAAAGATGTCCTTCGAAAGAGAAAGAAGGACTCTGCAGCAAACCCTCAGGTCTCGACTCCTGCTGCCACTGCAGATGTTGAAGCAGGTCTGTATCCAGAGTACAACAAGATAAGTTCCTCCAAACACAAAAGGGACTTTGGATTTTGTGTGAACACCCTGAAAGCCGACGAAGAGCAGCGGATTTCAGGCGCCTTTGCGTTGTTATCAGTGTTCATTTTGTTGGGAGTTGGAATGCTCACTGTGAAGTACTGCGATGGGAGACTGCCCGAGGCTTTACTAATCAGAGACATTCCACAGCATCCACACAGGTAGTTTAAGACAAACATCGTCATACTAATCTGATAATCTTGCAAATGTTCAATTATGCTTGTTGGGCAGCTTCATTGAGGAGCGAGCACGAAATGACCTTCACTGGTTGACCTCGGTGGGAGTCCGCGTATCTGGGAGCAGTGAAACGGACATAATAACGGTGAGCAGGATCCTAGGCATCCTGACGGATATCAAGGAAAATCTGAGCAACGCGGATCATTTGCTCGAGTACGAAGTGCAACGACCCACCGGAGCCTTTTACATGGACAGTGAAGATGGTCAGATTAGCGCTTATGACAAAGTGAGCTTCAGCAGGACTTAAAATTTGATCATCGAATGTTGGTTTTATAGATAGCATTCACATTTTATAGATTGCAAACGTTGTTGCCCGACTCTCTCCAACCGATGCAAACCGCCGCACCAATCACTCTATCCTGGTAAACTGTCACTTTGACACCAAGCCAGGAAGTCCTGGAGCCACAGATAACATGATCAGTTGCGTCACAATGCTTGAAGTTATACGCGTTCTAAGCACGGAGTCACCGTCCTCCTTAAAGAATGCAATAGTCTTCCTCTTTAACGGGGCAGAGGAACTGGGTCTGCATGGGGCACATGGCTTTGTCAAAGGTTACAATTCCGATCTAGGAAATCCTGACAACGCCCCTGTCGGTCATCGCTGGGCCCAAAACCTCAAAACATTCATAAATTTGGAGGGTGCGGGCGGTGGAGGTAGAGAAATCCTTTTCCAAACAGGACCAGGAAATGGGTGGACACTGGAAGCATACGCCAAAGGGGCTGCACGTCCTTACGGTGTGGCAATAGCGGAGGAAGCTTTTCAACAAGACCATTGGGATAGGGTGAGTGAGATCCCCTCCGGAAGCATTCAACACATGGGAGCAAACGCTCTGGGAATTCTAAAGGAGATGAGTGGCAATCTCAATTTTGACGAGGTGGAGTCATCCGATGGGAAAATGGTGTTTTTTGATGTCCTCGGACTATTCATGATTTACTACCCGAGATGGGCCGGAATCCTAATTGACTGCCTCGTTGCTGTCTTGACGCTTACTGCCATTGTGGTCTCTGGTCAGCAGACATACTCCATACTGTGATTTTTAATTTTTTTTAACTGGGTTTTTAATTAGATGGTTATCGATTGTAGTTATACTGGACGCCAAATACAAAGGCAAGGTCATTCTGGGAATAGTTTGGCTCCCAATTTCCGCCATTTTATCATGGGCCGCAGGAATCGGCATTGCTGGACTTGTTGCCGTTTTTATGAACGCTTGCGGCTACCCAAAGCCATTTTATTCGTACCCGTCCCTGGCAATGGTCATCTTTGGAGTACCTGCAGCAATTGGGCAAATCCTCGTTCACGCTTACGCTCAGCAGCAGTCCCCGATCCAGACTTGGATGGCACAAAAGTTGGCTTTGGCCATCATCCTATTCATCGCAACGTGGTTCACTCGAGCTGTGTACGTCGTCACGATTAACTTGCTGTTCAGCGTGATTGCATGGACTGCTATGAAATATTTGTGCAGAGGTAATTATGTCAAACCTTGTCAAAAATCGCCATGTACAAATCAATACAAAAGTATAAGTAAAAATCAATTCAAGTATGAAATGATTATATTTGCATTTGAAAAGGTTGGTCACGAGCCATCACCCTCGCGTATCTCATCACCGGAGAATTCATCCCTTTCCTCATCACCTTCAATTTGCTGGTCACGTTGTCCGACGTGTTTGTCCCAATCATGGGACGCTCTGGGAGTGAGACGAATGCAAATCTATTCTTTGGTCTGATTGTAGCAGCCATTGTGGTCATCCTGATTTGGAACGGGTTCGTCTTCATATTTGTTCAGTTCCGGAGGCGTGTCTTGTGGACATGCTTGCTAGCCATGTTTTTTGTGGGGAACACACTTCTCGTGTTTGGCTTCATCGGTAAGGTGCCCTACCAGGAGAAGACTCCAATGAGGATAAACATGGCGGTACGAGTTTACTAACCAGCAGCAAAATTGGGATTATATAAAGTAAATGATTTGTGGGATTTAGTTGCAATGCTTAATTTTTGTGGACAGCATGTGGACAGAACTTGGTATCCTGATGAAAGCACCAATCCGAACACCGAAGTTGGCTACTGGCTCTGGCCGTACGATTCGAACACAAAAAACTTTTTCGACACGTTCGAGAAGGTTGCTCCAGAGTTTGGACAAGTGGTAGATGTTGAGTTGGACTATGAAAATTGCAGAGACTTGTACTGTGCACAGCCATTCATGTGGCCAACTGTGGGATCCATCAAGTGAGTAAACTCAAGCCCACTCTTATGAGATCTGCAGTCATTTTTGTTTATTGCCATTGTAAAACTTTGCAGAACAACGCACTGGCTGCCTCAAAACAAGTCTCTTCCCGATGATGTCAAAAGTCAGGTTCAACTTATACACACGACCAGACAAAATGATGGCAACCGGGTAACAATCGACTTTGAGTTAGAGGGCCCCTCCCAAATGGCCATCGTCCTAAGTCCTGGAGCAAACCACAATTTGGTCAGTTGGACTCTTTCAGAATCCATCCCTGAAAGTGGAGGTAAATGGAAAGGCAGGGACACGTACTTCATATTTCTAGACAGAGGAGTAGACTCCAAATTCATCCGATTTTCATGCGTTTTCCAAAATACTGGACCGTCAAGCGGAGACAACGCCCGAGTGGCAGACCTGCTAGTGACCGGCTTTTTCGCCCACGGTCCTCATCTGATGACGGCAGAATTTAGAAATTTAGTCAGTAGATTGCCCGCTTGGACTTACACGATGCCGTGGACGGCGGTTATGAAAATCTACAGAATACCCCGTATTAATTAAAACGCATTTTCTGATTTCTAAAACACAAAACAGATATTTTTATTCGAATCGTTTCCGTGTTTTGTGCACATAGTATATTATGTATTGTATAACAAATACAAAATGGAAAGGCGAGCGCTCATATAATAAAATCGTGCCAATTTTTACTCTCCGCCAAACCTCAAATCAATAACGAGAGACGATCGCTTAAAACCATAATTAAAAATGTACAACACAACGTGACATTCTGCATCTATATTCAACTCAAATACAAAATGTACAAAAATCCGGGCTCTGTTAGTCTGGAGAGAAATTACGAACGTAATTTTTCTCCATAATATAATGTTTATCAACAATAACTATACTATAATCAAATTAGCATACATAACGCATATAATCTGCCAAGTTTTACGCATTTCTACAAGTTACACATACTAAGTATGTATTATTCTATTATAGCACACGAAATATTAAAAGTTACGTACTCTCGCTCAGTCTCACAAAAATCTACTTTAAAAATACGTATAATAGATATTGAATCAGGATTTCATAAGGAACAAGAAACGCCTCGATAAAAATGAAGTGTACGCACCTTTCATTCCAAGATAAGTCTACAAAATTTTCAAGCAGTGCTAAAAATAACGTTTTAGCTAAATAAGAGATGGTACGGTACATCTTGAACAGATATGGAAATGAGGAAACTATGTATAAACATTATCTTACGACCAAGCGTAGACTACTATTTTATAGCTATCGAGTATAATGTGTAAATATGGTACAATAGAGAAATCCTCAGCCAGCTTCTTTTACAATTCCCCAGCCACGAAAGAGACGAAGAAGAGTGTATAAAGCCATTAATTTAAGACTGAAAGGATTCTTACTTATCATTTTTGATGATCGGCCTGTCCTTTTGCAATTCCACTGTTCTGCACCTAGCATTCAAGACCACCCACATGCGTGAACGGACGAACGTTAGGGAGAAACAGATTTGCATTAAACTATAATTGTAACCTAAATTGTTTTACGCTAGTATTAATTACTGTTTTACTTTAAATAGTTGTACACAAGGAAGCTGAGATTATTGAAATTAATCAATTAGTAAGCAGATTAAAATGAGATTGGCGACTATTTGAAATAGATGAATAAAGCATCTTTTTAATAATAATCATTACAAAAAATGGCCTACAGAAATACAAGCGGACTAGACAGAATAATCATCTACCTGCTACTAAGGAAAGGTTTAAAACGTTTAACCTTTCCTACTAAACCACTGATTGGCTTGCGTGAGATGGGTGAAAGTGTTTACCGAAAACAACTTTCGATACTATATTAAAAATTACTTGTATTACTTGCTATAGTTTGAAGCACAAGATACAAGTATAAATTCAAAGTTTCACAAAAACTATGTACAATGTCTCACTCATGTGCGTCTGTACAAACAACTATCCAAAGTATAGCTGAGACGCAATGAAGTGAGTTTTCTGTTGTCGCCATTTTGTGTCAGAGAGTCAATTTATATTGGGGTTGCCAATTTTCGATAAGGAAATGACAATTTATACCCCGTGTAACCTAACTTTAGCGAGTCTAGAGAGTACCCTATTCCTTAAAAATCTAGTTACACATCTACTATGTACACCGCATGGAGGGTTGCTTTTGCGTACCTTATAATTTCACAGGAGGAGCGAGTCTGCTTAGTATTTCCTTCTTTTAAAGGACTGACACTCTGAATATTTTTTTTTAAAGATGAGTTTTGATAGTTTTTTAAAATGTATATGTAATTCATACGAACAGAACTCCTGGGGTGGTACACCCAGAAAAAAACCTTATATAAATTTAGACCAACGGTAAAAAATAATCTGAATAAAATAATGATATGAATGAACAAATTATATGAGTGATATAAGTGAGACGAGAAGGTAGTTAGCAAATAAATGAGTTTTCCTTACAAAACAAGGAGATATAAGCAGTAACACTTCACCCCTTCTGCTAATAATAAGAGGAAAAGGTCAACCACTCGTAACTTGGTTTGCTTGCGTCCTTTTGTCTATTTACGGAGATTGATGAAACGCTACCGGGGAGTAGCGGTTTCAAGACTAGACTAGATAAATATGATTTCTTAAAATATTCGTAAAAGCTAGTGTAACCTATGCCTTACAAACCTATTATGTACAGAAAACGGTGAGGATGAGCCCAGGGTGGAACATCACATCCAACAAGATGTTTGCTCAACTTTGTAAACCCTTTTGTAAGCGGACCGCATCGCCACTGCAATTCATTTCGACTGCAATTTCTGGATTCATGAAGTGCTTTTGACATTCACAGAAGAGGATGATTAGATGAAGTGCATAGGAATCCTCTGCACAACTCTGACACACTCTCCGTGTAAAGCCACTTCTTAACCTAAAATATCATAGATCTTTTACGTTTACGTTACAGCTATTTAATCTGATACTATTTAAAGGTGGAACTTAACACGAAACAAGTTTATGTACAGTTTTTTACAATTGTGAGAAACTTTGCCACAAAACTCCGGATTAAACCGAGAGCTCGCTTTTTGTCCTTAAACTTAATATGCTGCTAGTACCCAATCCAAACATAGCTGTACATTCGGAATGCACACGCTTATCAATAACTGACTGTATAGCGGTAATAACGATAGTTTGTTTTCTATGTACAGTGAATGTAGTCCATTGCCGTCACTGTCACACTGGCTTTCTTTTCAAAAGCACAAAGTGTGGAAGTAGTAGTAACCTATCCAGCGTAAGTAAACGTTAACTATAATTTCTCTAATCTTTGGAAGTTCTAGTTGACTAAAGGTAGACATCTATATCGCTATAATAATATGCTATATGATATAGTAATTCTTTGTACAAATGAAGAATACTTGCAGACTTGCAGAAGCAATGCCTACGTCAAGAGATGGTTACTGTACAAAGGATGATCCCTGTCCGCAGGGGTCATTCGAAGACGACGAAAACTGGGGTGCTGACCCAAATACTGGGCTGGATTCACTAGACCACCATTACCGACCCCTCCGTCTCCAGCATACTCGTAGGTGTTGAGAGTGTACGCTGGAGGAAGAATGGTTTGGTCATACGCTGGAGAGTTGATGAAGCCTGGAAATATGATAAACGAGGATTATAATATACTCTGAATTTAGAGGACAATTTAATACGGTTGAGTTGTTGTGTGAGTCTCACTTGTAATGGAGTTAGGACCGATTCCAGAGTCAAACGAACTGCTCTCAATTGACTTGCCCTGTTGGTTATTCCTCGCGGAGGAAGCAGAGCTGCTTCCGTCCCCGTAACTGCTTCCACTGCTCCTCGAACTCGGATAAATGCCCGTTCCGTTGCTTATCACCCCACCCGAGTGGTTAAGCAAAACTCCATTTGGAATTAAGCCCGGATTGCCACCCACCCCTACACCACCCAGAGTTCCCACGTGGGCTCCCATCGAAGTTGGAATTATTTCATACGGCCTTTGCCCGGCAGCTCCACCGTTACACATAGCGGACTCGGTGAGAACTGCGAGGAGATGTGGAGGGATTTTCATGGTCATCCCATTCTGGTTCGACAAGATTAACATAGAACCGGGGTTGTTGTTATCGCCACCCCCTCCCATCATCATCGTGTTGTTGCGGTAGCCTCCGCGCGGATTTGTTGCAGTTCCAGCGTACTTGCTCGGATTTCCGCCGGAGCCAATCGAACCGTTTCTTGCACGTCTGTCCAGACTTCGTTGAGATTTGAAAGCATTCCCACTGCTGGAACCGTTTCTCGAACCTCGTTTTCGAGTAAGAGATTGCGCCCTAGGCTTTGTTCCTCGGGGTGTGTTGTGATACCGGGCTTGAAGAGCGGCGGCAGCATCCCCTTCATGACTAACTGGAACATCGATCACGCTCAGCTCATCCTCCGCAAACTCATCCTCCGATGGCCCATTGTTCCGATCCGAGTGATCGGGAAGTTCCTCGTAAATTGGGGGTGGATTGAGGAAATAGGCAAAGTCCAGTTTCGGGTTGCCCATGATCCCATCCGATGCCAATGGATTTATATCCAGCATCTGAAAAATAAGACATTATCCCAATACACTTATTAAGGAGTTTTAAAGACGATTTAATTCTAGAGTGAAACTGCGTTTGAAAGGCATTTGTTCATACAAAAGACGCGGCTTCTCTTTGGCATGTTCAAGAATTCTAGGAATTCCTTTCACCCTTTTATTAAGCTCTCTCTCTATGATGACGTAGCAATGATAATAAAAAGCGGTGTAAATGTACATGATGATGCACATCTACTCATCCAAACCATTTAGAATGACTGTGCAGTGTTACAGAAAAGAATTTAAAAGACAGCGTATTCTCACCTCCATTGAAGGAGGTGCGATGGGAGGACGTGGTCGTGCATGAGCCAAATCCTCATAAAGCACTCCGTTCCCATTCATCATGGATGATGGACCGTGGTCAAAGTCCTTTGTTTGAGTCACTCCCTTCCTCTTTTTCCTGTGATTTTACAAGACAGCAACATTTTAGATTGTGAAAATTTGAGTTTGGTTTGACTCATTTTAGTCATTTTAGAGTAAAAAGCTCATATCAGCGTAAATGCAGCATAGTTTATATGTACCTTAGTTTGAAGTACTTCCATACTAGTCCAGCCACAACCAAGAGAATTACACATGAGACGAGTATTGAAGTGACGAGAAGTGTGACGGTTGGAAACGATCCAATCTTTTTAAATTCCGCGTCCGATATCTAAATAACATAAAACATTTAGTAAATTAAACATTTCTCGCGTAAAACGGTAATAAACTTTGAACTATTTCCACGCTATGCTGTTCATAAAATAACTGCAGCAAGCATTTGTTCACACACCAACCCGAAATACGACGAAATTACTTTGGAGCTGCAATGATTAACCCGACTTTTGAAAAATTACTGCACACTTACAATGTAGCTAACCTATCATCCAAGCTAACACAAGCAAGAAAATTTGATGGAGGATTCCTACCAGCATCCTTTGACCATCAAGATATGCAAAGGAAAGTCGGCAATTTTCAGTCATTTTCTTCCCATTAGCATTTCCTAGCCTAATCAAAGCCACGCCGGTTTTTCTTACCAGAGAATCAAAATCACGTTCAATCTCATTCTCCGACTCACATAATCAGAGTCGGAAAATTATGCGTATTACTTCTTCTCACACAAAAAATCATAGCAATTGAGAACAGTCGTTGTTTTAACTTTAAGCGAGATGTTTGATGTTCGCAATGAAGTCATCATTCCAAACAATTTTCTCTGGCTGGAGACACGTAATAAGACATCATCATCATCATGTAGTATCCTTGAGAAAAGTATTCGCTAATACCCTTTATCAAAATACACATGTACTTTCGTTAATAAAGTCATTTTCAAGTGTCGAGCAAATGAAAGCTGAGAAAAATCACTTGTTCGCTAGTGAGGATGCAGAAAAATGTTGTTATCCTACAAAGTCAAAAATCCACTCCAGTTCCACTGTATTTCTCTTTGTCGGCCAGCATCACGTAATGCAACATCATACCTAAGCGTATCATTGTTTCGTTTGCGTTGAATGTGACTTCAATCTCCCATTCGTCATTACATCACTATCATCACCATCACATGAAAAATATCTGCATGCATCCGAGTTCTTTAATTTCAACTCACAAGATCCATTGTACATTTCATACGATTGGTTCATATGAAGTGTGCAAGTATTCTTGTGAGCAAAGCTCACGCTCTCGATTTCAGCGCTTTTTTCCCTGCCTTGTAAGATACGGTACCTCCTCAATCACCACCTTGCAAAAAGCTACATATTCTCTCAACAACACGAATAGGAGGAGGACTCTGTAATTTGCATCTTGTAAAGAAGAAGGGCAGATGCACACAAGCAAAATGGAAGTCGTCAACCACCCTTCTAAACTGATTCTTGGTATGTGATTACAGAAAAGAAAGAAAACATCTCTTTTACTTATCGCGTTCTCTCTCGCTTTCGACTCTTCATGTCGTTCTCTTCCTTATCTTTAAGATTTTTATGGCTTTTAATTTGAGAGCAGTCATGTTCGGCTCGTCACACACAAAATGCTGCAATGTTTGAGTGTATGCATGCATATATTTTAACAGCTCTCCTCTCGCAATTTCCGTCTGTGTCAGCCTCATCACTTTTCACATTCTTTGGTGGTTGGTGGATGAGAGGAATGAGGAGGAAGACGTGGTGATGCATGTCCTGCTGCGCTTTTGCTAAACGTCTTCATTTTCTCTTCACCAATGCAAATGTTGGGCAAGATGATCGTACTTCGTAGTCCTACGCATGAATAATAATATTTTATTTGAAGCAATAACAATCCAGCTTCTGTGCGCTTCTTCTTCTCCACTTTTTTCTCTGATTAACTATGATTTTCTCTGGCGAGATGTTTGTGGTTAAACACTTGGCCATGTTTACTCTGCATTGTTTTTAATGCAAGGACAAGAACAGGAAAACTTGTTGTTCTCGTCCGTGTTGCATCACGTCGGGCGGAGTCAGGATTTGTGAGTGTGTGTAAAAGTGCCCATGTTATGTGCATATTAATAATGAAATAATTCTAGGTGGCATATATTACACAACATCATCATCCAACCATCCGACATGCATAATGCGAAGAAGAAAATTTCATACATAAAGATGGATACAATTGCTGTAGGCGTGCACACACACTGACAATCTCGTGTAATCAAACATCATCAAAGAAAACTTCCTTTTGAGACGATGAGGATGACGAGACAGACATGAAAAATATTTCATGTTCAACATTTTTATATGTATAGATCTAACTGTTTTATATGTCTACAAGTAAGATGCTCACATTCTCACGTGTTAAAATAAGACATGAGTTGATCCAGTTCCTTTTTTTTATCGTAGTCGAGTTTGATGTGTGAATCCCTATATTGATTGTAGAATAGTATAAAACGGTTCAACTTACACTCAAGATGTTTGGACACGTCATCTCCAGCTCACACGGCAAATTTGGTGGGATCGGTGGCGGCGGTAGATTGAACAGTGGAGGAGGACCACCACAGTCACAATCTTCGTCCATTAGTACCCAAGCGGAAGATGACATCTGGAATGTAGGAAAAAAGTGCGTTACAACTTATATGAAGTCATCAACAACTGTCAACGCCAGTTCATGACTAAAGTTTCATTTTAAAGGACTCTGTTGTAGTTGAGCTTTTTGCATGGTTTTTATATGAGCAGCAACACACACCAAGTTCAACGGTGCAATATGTCCGCCTGCGGTGCAGTGGTGGTGATGATAAAGTCATTTCGTGTCAGTGTCAGCCAAAGAAATTTTGAAGAATGGCATTCAGACGTATTGCGTAGGTATTTTAACATATTCCTGCGTGCAGCCTTAGTGCTTAAAGATGCGCCTGACATGCTTGTAAGCAACACGTATTTGCAGTATCCAGCGGAACTACTTGAAAAAGTTGAAATGTTCGTCTAACGGAGCTACACGTTCGTTTAATAGAAATACTTTTGAGTTTCTTTCAAGAGTCCCTTCCCCGATGCGTACGTGTGTACACAATGTGAACGTGAAGACATTTGCATGCGTAGCATTTAAATCATTCGATTAGCATCTCATCCCTCGTAGTTTTTCAATGTGATGTCAACCTGTTTTCCAAACTACTTGTGGAAAGACAACCATGTGGTCACACCTCTCATTGTTGGACATCCTCAACATGCTCATGCTCATGACGTTTGGAAAGAAGAAAAGTGCCTCTTTTCTGAAACTCTAATATTATCATTGGCTACGCACAACTTTTGTTAGTTGCACCAGAAGAAACCATATTATCGGTTTTAAGAATAAATGCCATTTGTCAGATTTTCTTTCGAATTTCATTCACAACAAAATCACACTTTCTGCGCTAACACTATCCAATCCAAGCGAATACTTCCGTCTAAAAAATCTGGGCAAATACGGTTTTTATTACACGCACAACGAAAAATGCTCACGTTTACGTATTTGCTGCTACGATATAATTGATATAAATGTGGTTTCGTTGAGGTCATAAATCCACTTTTTTCTACAGTCGTTACTGTTCCTTCTTGACAGTGACAGACATTATACAACAAGGCAGACATGCAAGACGCTGGATGATGTAAAAGTATACAAACAAGGTTTTCACGTTGTTTTGATCCCGTGTAATGAGCTTGAACAATAAATGAGAAAGTCCTTTGCAAAAATTGTTTAAGAACATGAACAATAATGATATGTTCTTGTTAATGAATTCAATGCTCATGCAAATCCTTTTAAAGCGGATGCGATAGCTCGTCTCGATAATGAGAACATTTTACAATACACAAACATTAATCATCCAGCGAGTAGATGGTAATAAACAACAAAGAAAAGTCGGATATTGTCCATTGTTGTTTCTTGTTTTGAAATATGTTCATGAACATCTCGTTTTTATTGCTCATCGTACCAAAGTACCAACAGCATGAGAAAATGTACAACAAGAAACAATAAAAGAAATGGTGTGCACATTTGTTTGCTAAGACTGAGAAGAGCTAGGTTTCGCCCGATAACTTGAACTGAGAATGTACTTTGAAGGAAAATAAAACTGGAGGATAGACGCCATAAAGCTAAGCCAAGAAATGAGCATTTCCAACGGCTCCAATCGTCGTTTCTTCTCCTTTCCGTCCTCCTCATCATTGTCATCTTTTGCCAAAGTCTCGATGAACTTCTCCGTGTGACACGCATGAAAGGCATAAAAGGGCACTTGAAGGACTGGGTGGTCCATCTGAGACACGGTTGACCACAAATCTTCGCTAGATACTTGGACCAACTTCCAAATCTCGTCGATAGGCAATGAGCGCCCGTCAGGGTGGGACATTTTGAAGAGCATCATGGGCACACCGAAGCTCATGTTGTAGACAATGTCAAACCGGCAACTCAGCGTCGACTCGTGGTAACTCCGAAGTGCTCCCAACGAGATGAAGTAGTCTCCAGGGATGGAAGGCTCTCCTTGAGCTCGCCAGGAGTCCTCATATTGTTCTGACAGCGCGAGGAACTCGGAACATGCAGAGATGAAGTCTGCCCATGTCATCATTTTTACTCTCTCTTTAACAATATTAGTCTTTTACACGGAGAGTGTAAAGAGCAGCGGGATAGGTTAAGGATTTTGTTTTAGCTGTGAACAATATAGAAAGATACAAAACCAGCAATGATTTGAGAGGAAGAGAGCAGCAAGCCAAAAAATACAAAGTAAAGGTTGTGTACAAACGTGTATAACGCTTTGCCGGCATGTTAACAAGATAAATATTATTACAGACCCACTAATTTTCTACGATGCGTAATGTGAATATTGCGAAAACATGAACATTTGTGCATCCCCAGACAATTATGAGCCGCGGAGAGGGAGAACCACACTCAAAAATTTCTGGCAACAAGTCACCTTCACGATTTCACACAGGATGTTTAATGTTAGCTTTTCTGCACAGATAGCCAAACACACATTCCTTTTTTCGAGAGACTCACGAACGAAACATGAGTCCGTGTGGAAAAAAACCAAACATATCTTGCGAGACTTGAAAGGTCCTTTTTATCCTAAATCTAAAAATCGCGATATGGGCTCACGATGATGATCAAATCATTCGTCGCTAAATTCTGTACCGCTTATTACAGGCTTCTAAGAGATGTAAACCTTCTGAAAAAGTTCAACGTGAGTTGCCAAAAAGGGGACATTTTTTTCTGGGAAATCTGTGGCGGTTGCCAGAAGCTAACAAGAACCTCCTCAAACTCACAAACACATTTTCACTCGTCCTAGAAAACGCATAGTCCTCACTCGTTTTTCAAGAAGACTGTTTCCGAATTTGTGCTGTGAACTCAATGTTCTAGCACCACGTAAAAGGGAAGGTCTCTTATTGTAATAATTCAAGATCATGTCAGCATGATAACCTTAAAAAAGCAAGTATATTTAGGAGTGCTCTCGATGTTCGTGGAGAAACAAGAGGTTGTTGATGAAAACAATGGGAATCCTCTGCATCAAGTGTAAAGTTGTAACGAGAAACAAAAACAAAATAACGAGCAACAATATCATCATCGTTGCCAGTGATGAGCACAGTTGTTAAACAGACAAACAAGGAAAACACAATTATAATAAGGTGATGTGTGCGGAGGAATATTGATCGGGAAATCTGATTAAATGCTCCTCTCCAAACGCACCAGAGTGGTCAATGTAGAAGAAGAATAGGTGCTAAGAATTAAACGATTACTTGTCCATACGTCAAGCGAAAATGTTATGGAGAGGCAGACAAGACAATCATCCTCGTCCCTATATTACGCAGTGCTTCCAAAAATGGACGGAGGCTTTGCATTTTCACTCACTTTGCCAACCTGCAGTTAGTTTTCAAATGCATGGGCGTTAACACAGCTTCACTTGATCCACGCGGGTCACATTTAAACCGACTTTTCCACACCACCATTAACGCATGAAGCACCCTGAACACAATGAGTAATCAAAGTTGATGATATCTGGAAATGTAAATTTCCTCCAGAGACTTACATAATAAACGCTTTCACATTATTTGTAACCTTTTCTTCTTCCCATCATCATCTTAATGCATGTGGCCTTTTATTCATTTGTGGTTTCAAACTTGTGATTATCTGCTTCTTGTATTATAAGTTGTATTGACCAATTGATAAACTATATACCAGCATCGTACTGTACAGCAACAGTGCTGCTGATTATGGTTTTCTGTAGAAAATCTTTGTAATACAATCATCGCATGGAGACGACTTTGTGGAGTTACAAGCGGAACAGCTTGGGGGCATTTGTATATGTACATTATTTTCCACATTACTGAAACACCACATATTTTCCCTGTGAACTACAAATCTCTTGAGAAATACAACCCTCTCCGTCTTCAAGAGCAAACACACCCCCTCAGAGACCCCAGTAATAATAACTTAATAATGTCCGGTGGAGTTGGAGTGTTTTTGTGTGGCGCAACAAAAATTATCATTAGTGCATGCCTCTCGCTCACACGCAAAAAAATACGAATTTCCTTCCTTCGAAATTTCGGAGCTAATACAAAAACCGACAAAAAAACAAAACTTTATGTAATGAAACAAAACCAAATTCCATCTATCACGCAATTTAGCTATGGTAAACTCTTGTAATTTTTTGTTCGTTCTTTTTTCTCTCAGGTAAACTGACATTACACTGAAATTTGTTTGAAATCTCGTATAAAGACAATGTGTTTTATTGTACAAACAAAATGTCTGTAATTCGACGGTGTGTGGTGATACGTAGTGTATTTGAAATCTTTCACTGTCTCGGCTTGTTGGCAGGTCAATTCATTCCTGCCACAGGACTCCTGGTAGGGTTGTCAGCTCCACCGAGACAACAATTTGTCAAACACCCACCACAATGGCGTCCAATTTCACAATGGTACGTCAAGTGGCAGACTTGGGTTAATTATGCATCAAGCTACTTCCACTTTAATCGCTATCAAACATTTAACTATTAAACACCCAACCTGTTTGCATTGCTTGATATTTGAGTATTGAAGTTAACAATTTTTCATTGGCGTTTTTTAGGAGTTTATCTCCCATTCTTTTACTAAACGAAAGGTTTTACTTTCCAGAATCTCCTTATTTTTGATTTGAGGTTAATCCTACCCCTCAATTTTCCAACTGACACGTCGCACTCACCACCAATATAACCGCATAAAATTTCATACCCAAACCACATCAGTCCCTGAGCTGTGCCGACAGAAGCTGCATCGTCTCAAAAGTAGTAATTTGTATTATCCTCTCCAATGATTGCCTCCTTCCATTCCCTTCGAGCTGAACATCTCTCAACAAGAGAAGACGAGAAAAAAATTGGGAATGACATCTCAACTAACAAGAGCAAATAATAGAAGACGAAATTGAAGCGTATCTCCTTTCAGGTAGCTTTCCTCCGCCACAAAAATGATTTTCCCCTGAGGCACAGCTGAATTCAACGAGCATCACCAAATGCATCGTGTTCTGAGGGCTTACGTATTCATGTTCCTTTTCTGAGAACTTTACCGAGATGATGTAGCACACGGTTATCCGCGGAGAATGAGAAAAGAGTGGGATCCACAGAATAATAACATGCGTGCCTTCACACAAAAAGGAAATGCACGATTTTCTTGTGTGTGAACCTCCAAAACGAGAAGATTGCTGACAGCTCTCTTTCTCTCGCTTTGCGCAATACCAAAGTCCATTCACACTGAACAAGACCGTAAGCTTGAGAAAGATGTAAGAATAAAGCGCACCCGACAAAAAAAACTCATTTTTTCTGTGTTAAACGCAGTAAAATTGGAAGAACTCTCGTTAAGCCTCAAGGGTCCCTAGTCCCATAAAGCTGTGTTCATCGTAAGTACATAACGATGTGATGAGCACATTGGAGAAATGGGAAGGATATTATGTGATGTGTGATGAAATAAACAATCTTTTGCTAAATAGCCTAAAAGAAAAACCTCATCGTTCTCATCACATCTCACATATCATCAAGATTATATAATGATTATATTGATCACCGACAACAAGCATGGCACAGACAATAGGTTGTTCTTCTTCCTTTTCTTGTCCCTCTCTCTCAGAGTAATAATGATTATCTTTTGTGATCCTGCGTAATGCTTCGAGTAACTCCAGTGAAATTGTGTTTAAGCTAAAATTCCAATTTTTTCCACAGATAATCTCCATTTCTCTAAGCTCTTGTCATCAATAGTTTGAGAAAAAATTGAAGGAAGCATATTGTGCCTTTCAATGCTCGTTAATAGCTGTGAGCCCTGTGGCTTGTTGCGTAATCCGCATTAGTGACCGTGCAATATGTTCCGTGCATAATAGGCTTCTTCCAGCCTCTGGACATTTTCAACGTGAGGTAGCAACACGATGACTCAATTCAAGCTCGTTTTTATTGACTGATTGCTTATTCATTAAAGCTTAGAAAACGTAAAAGGGAGATGAGACGATGAGTAATCTGTCTTGGAAATGAAAATGAGATGTGAGGAGATACAGATCTCGTTTGAAGAGCTGCTTTTGTGTTCTCCTTAAAAAGTGGGACAACCAATAAGTGGGAAAGGAAAGGGCCCTCGTGAAAAAATAAGAAGGGGCTTGTTTCCTGTGTTCAAGTACCTCAAGCAGTAGTAGTATATCTGTGTATATATTCGTGCTTACTTGACTTGACTCATCGTGAGAGAGAACTTTTTAATGAAATGTTTCACTGTCAATGATGGTTTCGTCCGATAAGGGTTCCGGAGACAAAACACAATCCCCGCACATTTGTTTTCTGAAAGTACTCATAAATCAGTTGATTGTCTCTCGAATCCAGTCAAAAAGGACGTGAAGGAATGCTAGTTAAAATGGTAAATGTATTTTAGAGATATTTCTGTATTCTGATTGGGTTTAAAAAGATGAGCTAGCTTATGTTTTGTTTAAACTATCAAAAGCGGAAGAATTGATTGCAAAGCTGTAATAAATCTATTGACTATTAATCGCCGAAAAATACAAAGGGTCATAAATGCAAAAATATAATGCTCTTCATATCCTATATTATACTTTATACCTGAACTTATGGTTAGTACAAAAGAGTTCAATAATATTTCATTTTCAATTCATTCTCGTCAACAGCTTGCATCTCAGATTTCCACATTGCTTCCTATTGTAAAGTTAAAAGGTTTGTGGTTGTCAATGAAAGAAGACTCTTTGAAATTTGAGAGTAACCACTAAACTCTGAGTCGTTGAGAAAACCATTAATATTGAATTCCAAGTCGACTCAATCTGTCCTCCTCAAAACTTCCACAACCAATTTCCCTTTACCTTCGTAAATCTATTTCTGTCATTCACAGTACAAGTCTCTCATTTCTACAGACCCCAAAAAGAGAACGTTCTCTGAGCACACATGTTGTGCGTCGACTGTGTGTATTCCTTTTGCATTTGCAGGAGTCCTCCTAATTACGAGCTTCCGAAGGAAAGCACCTTTACACAATATACAAATGACTACCACTCATATTTTTTCTTTCGCTTGGCACATGTTCCATGTCTCCTGCACTTGGTTTGAATTTTGAAAGTCTGAAAACGTGAAGTGGATCAACCATCATCATAAAAGTGTGTGGAGACGTGTACCACACAAACCTTTTCAACAAAGTTCGTGATGATGAGGGTTCCGAAAATAGGATCCCGTATTCAATTTCTCGAGAAAAAAAGCAGGCTACACCCTCAAACACATTTCGACGTGTGTGTGAATGAGTACGAAGGAAAAAAGTCAGCTTATAATATGCGTGGTGCCCTTACACCTTCATCTGCTTCTGATTTTTCCCAAACCCGTATGCTCCAACTTCATCATCACGCATCGCTATTTTTTGTACATCTGCTCCCTGTGAGATGATCTGCTATTCTTCCTCTCATTGTCATGACATAGCACACACGTATGCGCGTTCGTAGGGTGTCTATCCTACCATTCGTTCGACTTTAGATGTTTTTGAATCGTGTGTTCCTCATTTTGGTAGCATGTGTTCCATGAATTAAAAATGGTCAAAATGAGGTTTTAATACGAAACACAGCCATTCAAAGAAACACCCCGCATTACGCATTCATTTTCACGTTTTTTCTGGAAGCAACTCAACTGGAAGGCACACGAGCAGAATAATAGTTGACGGTGGTGGTACAGTGGAGCCAAGTCACAAAAGCTTGGAGTATGACTCAACGGAAATAAAACTGAAAATGTAATTTGATAAAAGAGAAGCAACAGCTATCAGTGACCCGGTTGAACTTGAACCTATATTTCACGTAAGAAACAGGCACAGATCATTTTTCACTGCTGCATCTGGCACGAAAGACGACTGACCGCCGTATTCAAGTGTATGCGTCAAGGTATACATAATGGCACAGATATGTGGGTGACCACACCAATATGACCACAAAGTCGGCCGACAACAAGGATTTCATATAAATGTGTGTTCTATTGATTTTTACCTGAACAGTAATGAACACGAATATCGCCTTTGTGTAGAGCTGCTTCTATTGTGAAGCCGGAAAAAAGGTAAGATGAGCCCTGTGGCTGCTCTAAATACTACATGGAAATGATGGAAGAATCGAGAGAGAAAAGGGTGGCGAAAATAAGAAAAATGAATGTCGTGCTGTTGTGTGCTTTGTATGCTTTCACAAATGTGTCACTATACTTCTTTTCGGTTTGAAACTGTGTTGTGCTTTGAAAAGGTACATGATGTAACCATTGTAAATTGTCTTGTTTTACATCTTCTCACTTTAGAGACGTAGTGAGAGCTAGGTGAATGCAGCGTTTTGAAAGGTGAGCGAAACCGGAGATGTACACATATTTAAAGGGAAAAAGACCGAAAAGGTGATCTTGGCAATAAGAACATGAAACCTTTTTGTTGACTTTACTCGTAACACGTTGTTCGTCTAACATTAATGTAACTTTGCATTGTCCGATCAAAATAATGGACCGAAATGCGGCTCCCTTTTAGGTAAAATGATGTGGTTGCTCGCCGGTGTTCTGTGCGCTACTGATCTTTCAGCAATTGAGCAAGATGTATTACGGTATTGAAAAAATGTGTACAAGATATTCTGTAATATTGATACATTGCGTTGAACCGACAAAACAGCGGCTTTACTTCTAAGAGTCAACAAGTCAAGTTTATAAATTTAAAATTCATACTGCAATATTTGTGACATTATAACATTTTTCTGTGTGCTAGCAATACTCGAGACGGGAAAATGTTAAAGTAAACAGGAAGAGGATTTCCAGAAAACTGCTTATGCACATCTGGAGCACATATGTACGTGGAGCAACTGTAAACCGACATTACAGCAGAGAGTCAATGAATGCCCTACAATTCTCGTGATTTGACACTGACAGAAATCTTATCTACAGCAGGTATGTCATGACAGGATGAAGTAGAGTGGATGTTGTTAAAAGTGTTTCTTGTAATATTATACAAAATAAAAGTTCAGTTACCTCGTCTGCCATGAGCATATCCAAGTTTGGAGTTCACACCAAAACGACGCTTCTTACTTCGCAGAGCGCCACCACCAGCACAAAGCAAACTCTAGCCAACTACCCACCCCCTCGTTCTTCACCCTTCCCCACCTCGCCACCACTTGGCTCTCCTTTTTCGCACTCGCAAAAATGGCCACTCACTGAAAACCTGCCATTACACAGAATGGGTCGAGGTGACTGTTGACGTTGACATGTAGTTTTCTACATTGTCACTATTTCACTCGCTTGGGCTTTTGGGGTGGCGTTTGTGGAAATTCTAGAGTCACGAAAACAACATTTTGCCATTAAATTCAGACACTTGCCAACTCAAAATCATACAATTAGTACTCCAACTTTCTTAGTAGCATAAAGGTTTCTATTTCTCCGAAATGAAAAATGACAATAAAATGGTCTGGTAGAAATTCTACGCAGTTTTTACATGGTTTGTTGTGCAAACCCTCTCATAACATAGTAGTCTTCTCCTCATCCATGTACCAGTGCGGTATAATGCAAACCTTTCTTCACGTCTCCGAGAACAGCCCCCGCACTCGGAGTCGTTCGGAGTGTTCAATCGGAAACGTAAGCTGTGTTGTGGGCAACCCTTTTCCGACTTGAACTGGTTATTGTTTACGTAAAAGCTCATGTTTGGTATATACAATGTAGTTTTTACTAAAAATGAAAGCTTAATTTCGCTGCTTACGATTTGAAAGAGTTGAATTGACCTTATTCCATACCTCGTGTGACTGACAACTGTTTTGACATTCAACATTTCAAATTACTGAAATTAAGCGAAGGCTACAAACTTTAATATTCATCGTGAGAGCAGTTTTATGACATTACTCTTTAATTTATGCGCAGGTACCCTAAGTGTTGCTATCAATAGGTTATGTGAACTTTACGGCAAATTGATGGAAAATTACCTCAAAATTCCTCCGTTGACTTTTCCTGTCTGATCGAGACCGCACCAAGCACTGTTTAAACCATCTTATTGGACTCACTAACGTACCCTTCAATTAACAAACTATGTTGTCCCCTTTTCACTGCGCCACAATCTTCATCAGGTGTGCGAACTGTTTCAGGCACACAACTACCCTGGCCACTTTCAAGATTTAAACTGAACTCCAAAAGACTTCAATACAACAGAGAGCTCCTTGTATCCTTACAAATGGGAGATTCTCTTCTCTCACATCAACATATACAATTCATGGCAATGCTTCAGATGAATCCTCGACTCCGCACACAATACCTTATACCAAATTCTCAGGCACAACCAACCAAAAGTTTATATTTTCTACTCATAAACTACTACTACTGGGTACGTGTACTTACAAGCAGATGAAATGATTGCGTATAATGTGGATGTGTAATCTCTGCCATATAAGAAAAAACGAGTTGTAGTCATGCAATGCATCGAACCGACCCTCTCTCAACTCACTTCGAATACATGGTCGCAACAAGATGCAGAGAAACCAAAACTGGAAATTCTCTCCTTCTGTCGACCCAAACTCGTCTTCCCAACAAATTTCCTTACCCAATATCTACACTTGTTATGTACTTTCATGATGACGGTTTGTGTAGCGCTCGTATGTGCTACATGCTCTTTAATGGAAAAAGGGTTGCTTACGGGTAAACAACAATCCTCTTCTGCTCTAGAGTAATGGGTAGAAGAGAAGGATCCGTGTTCATGTTGATGATGATCATGCCCAAAATGACGTTGTGAAAAACATTGTCAAATACCGTTTATTTTAACTGTTTACATGTAGCATCAAAGCAAAAGCGGTGGACCTGACAAGCCGAGAAGTGAAATGATGAGCCGAATTCGTCGTTTGATCGACTGTCTTGTAAAGGAGCAAGTTTATCTATCAAAACTGAGAGCGAATAATAGAAAATCTTAACACTACAAACGCAGACTGATGGTAATGGTGATACTAAAGTCTGGTCATCATTGAATATATAGTGTATAGGTATGTATAATATAAAACTATATAAAATGCAAGTTTTTAAGATAAAGTAAAAACTGGATAGTGGTGCTGTATGCAATGGAAAGTTAAAAGTTTCAATGAAGAAGCTCAAGATTGATTACCAGCTCCATCCAGTCTGACTCGGAGTAACTTTCAATTGCCACCCTCTTTTTATGCAAACCGGATTGCTCCTTGTGCCACTACGCGTCACACACACTGTATTTCACAAAGCAGAGCAATAAAAGTTTTCATTGAACTCCTCTGCTGGCTAAATCCTTGCCTTCATCGCAAGGCAAGTATGACTTTCCTCTCAGTGCAAAATGCATTAATTACTCTACGCTTTTACAACATTTTAAAACAACCTTCGTTTAACGAATAATAGCCACAAGGATTCTTTTGTCCCCAAATATATATGCATCATAAATCGGAATGCTTGCGTGAGTCAGAATATGACATATACTACTTATTCAAGAGAGTAAAAACAACAAATCATGTATGCAACTCTTCATCACTTGTACACTTTGCTTCATTTGCATACGCTCCAAAATGAACTCCCGTCGATAAGGATCTCTGGTAGTGGCATTTTTTTTTGCAAAGCGCTGCACGCAAACCACCAATAACACGCGCATTAATAAATCCTGTAACACCGTTCGCTACTCGAGTGGTCCCCGAGGACAAAGACGGGACACAGGAAGCCGGGGAAATTCTTTGTCAAAACTTGCGCAATTATTACTGCAAAGCATTCAACAATCGCCTTGCAATCTGTTAGTGACGATACTTTTAAAAAATTCGTTTATAGTTATTTGATGGATGATAATCATAGGAATTTTACGGCACATATTGAAATGAGCAATAGACGCACTTAACAAGTCATCAATTTCTAGACAATATGCTCACTATTTTAGTTTGTGTGCCATCATAAAAGGAAACTTGCATTTTAGCTCATTCGTGTGTGGCCAGAAATCGGATATGTGTACCCAACCCCACTTAACTCCAGATAAATCGATCTGCTTCCACCTACTCATTTGGGACAGAATTTGAGCACTTTTACCTTTCTCCGTGCCACTTTGATTATATTGCCGTACCTGGCGCGTGCACTTCATTAGTTGTCACATGCGTTTGGTAGATTCCCATCTTTGCACTGCTACAAATCTCAGCATGGGGTGTGTGGGGTATAAAATAGTATACGTAGAAGAAGAATGTAGAAAGAAACCCACACTTGTAAGCATGTGCAATATTGCAGGCAAAATTTTGACCATAATGACTTTCCGGTGCTATTTTTCTACATCGCCCTACCGGCAGCGATCTAAATGCATCCAGCTCCAACCAGCGAAATATGCTTTTAATATTTCAGATATGCGTACAAGGACATTGACACAGGGATTGACTGTACATTAAGAGCGTAATTTATGGCTTTCTTCTCATATAACATGTTCTCTTGAAACGGTGTTAAGTAGCTTGGAATTTTGTCTGCAGTACCGTTACTTTCTTTGTACCAGTTGTTGAGCATAAATGTATTATACAACGAAGATGGAGAGTTCCTAATGCATAGCCATTCTGACAAGGCAAGTTTCCAAATAAGACTGTTTTAAGTCCGAAGGTCTGCACCGTAATTTTTTTTGTCACTTGTTACCTCCAATGACATAAATGACTCTGAAACTTGTCTCAAATGTGACAAGCCGATTGTGAGCGATTAGCATTTTACGCTATTATAAGCCATGTTTCGTGGAAGCCGAGTAGTTGTATGTGATTGGCAGTGACCTTTCCAAACACGCCTGCCACATGTAGCGAAGGGTGTATTCTCAGCTTAAAAGTATAGCGAAAAATTGTAACTGAGAGAAAACCACCGTTCCTCCGAAGGCCATAACGAAACATTGGTATGTGCACATTGTAAAACGTGCTTTGAAACGACGATACGCGCTCATGGCACGCATTTCCTTACACTAATGCAGCGGTGAAAGTACGGCATACCATTATCAAAGGACAGAATCTCTGACGGACAGAGGAAAAGTCGTAAACGCTGTTTAGTTCACTATTGTCGTTCATTTTTGCGAAATTTGATACAAGACCTGTATATAGTCATTATGGTGCATAGTCATTTTGCAAAATAATGTACATATGAATTTTACTGAAAACGGGTTCAGTTCTCAGTCAGCATTGAGTAAGTGAACTGGGGAAGGTAACGCAGGCTCTCTGTCTACAAATGGAGAAAAATATTCTGTTAAACTCAGTTGAACGTTCAACTCCGTAGTTGCTCTCACGTGATAGTGAAATACTGTATGGAAACACATCGTGGCTGTTATTTTTCAGTAGTTTGAGAGGTAACTTGATAGCTCTTTAATAATTGTTGTAGGCATTCCAAAAATGTTGCTTCAAATTGTTTAAACATCAGCGATTATATAAAATACAAATTTAGTATCCATGCTCAGGAGACTTTTGTGAGAAAGTTCTGCGCATTTGTGAATTGTGTGAGAACTACCAATTAAGTTATCAGAAAATGATATATCGTTGCCTATATGATAGTCTTGAAAGCGGAGAAAAATCTGTTTCCATTTATTTGGAAAATTAGAAATAATTGCAGGTTTTCGTAATGGCCCGCAGCGAGTACGGTGAAAGGAATAGTTGAAATAGACTGAATTGAACTATGGCAAATTCAAAAGGTACATGGAATCATCAAGGTGAACAATGATTATTCACAAATATCTACACAGAGTCAGGATTGACGTAAATGTATGTTATAAATTAAACATTCTTGTTTGAAGTCTTCTATTCTATTCAATCTCTGCATAGTGTTCTCCACCGGCCTAATCGTACTTCTGGTCGCAGTAGTGGGAAGCGTTGTGGGAGCCGTGTGCATCTGCATGTACTTCTACCAGGAGGCTCGTAAGCTGCATCTTTGTATTGATCCTGCATTGTTTGTTTAAACTTTATAAAAGTTGCACTCACATTTATCAAATGCATCTCACGTTTGCTGGCATACTATAAAACAATATTATTCGCATGAATGCATTATTATCGGGTATTTCTTAGTTGCTCGTTTTTTATCACTTCGTAGGTAAGAAACGACTCGTGCGGCCTGTCGACCTTCAACCCAAAGTAGTTGAGCCGTTTGACACGAAAAAATTGTGGGAACGAGACAAACCACCTGTTAAACTCGTAAATGAAACCAGTGTCAATCCGAGTAGTGGACCTCCCACACCTCCACCCGTTGCAATGGCAGAGGTGGGCTAGGCCAGACTAAGCAACGAAAAGATGTTTGGCCAACATTCAAGAGATCCTTGCTCTTTACGTGCCGCCATATGTGTTCCTACAGTTTGACTGTGTATAATCCTTGTTCGTAATATTACTCAATACATTTCATACCAGCTCGTTACCTTTAGAAAAGCTTTCTTGTCAACAAACTAAAATAACGCTCGTAAATTTCTTCTGGCTAAAATGTATAAAAGTAAGCAGCAAGTTCCACAGTATGCTCATTCTTCTCTCATCCAATAAATAAATTACTGCGCAATCGTGAAGGTTCATTTTTTAACATCTCCTTTACGTGTCTTGGTCGAAAACAAGATGTACCTATTTGTGAACCCAATTTCTTCTCAAAGTATTTCGCAACCTTTGTTCGCAACTAACCACAGAGTCAAATATATGCTTGAGCTGTTGAGTCTCTGTGAGATAGTATTTTTCCCAAAGATTGAAAATCTATATGATTTTACAGCATGAGAACTTTTTGTCCGGACTAGAGTGTCAATCCGTTCCGTTCCGTTGCGCCCTTTCCGTTTCCGTTCCGTTGGATTTTGAAAA
>JAHZMW010003901.1:0-11107 GCA_027743745.1 Alloscopus bannaensis
TTTACTATTCATTTACTCTTGAAAATGTTCAGGGTGTACTGAACGAAAGCTTGAGATATAAATAAATGTTACCTCTGTTTGCCATAAAATGACGAATACAGGACTTTTCACCTTTCAAATCTCATTTAATAAACGACTAAACATGTTTGCAGATGGGGAAGTGCGCCGAACATCTCGAGGATCTGCAGTTCCAGCCGCATTACCCGAATCTATCGACATTCCGAACGCTATAACAATAGACAAATATTACCAAGGACGAGCAGAGGCAATTGCAACTCTTTGTAGAATATTTTGCTCTAAAAAGACCGGTGAAGACATTCTTCCTGCATACCTGGCTCGATTTTATATTGCGGTTCGGAAGGGCCTCAAAGTAAGCCAGCGTTCATATATTATGGCAATATCACGGTTGAATGTCTTATATCATCTTTTATGCTAACAGGACACGCGACATGAGGTTCTTATATCTATTCTGTCGAATTCATCGAATCTCCTTCGTGTCGATTTGGATGGAGTAACCGTTCTTGTACCTGTTATTGTCACGGCGCTCGAAGCTGTGCTCCCAACGAAAGACGCATTACGCAGCGACTTGAGGCGTTCTGCAATCCAGCTCCTGTTATCACTGTTTGCTCTCCCGTTACACTTTCTGGTAAAAATAACAATTTTATGATATATAATTTAATTGTCAAATCCGTGCATTTTTAGTTTTAAGCAGAACTGAGCATCTTGTTGTAATGTTATAGAATGTGCATATAAGAGATATACAAGATAAGACGAACCATTCGATTTCGTTTATTCAACTGAAACCTCGACTAGCGAATGTTTTGATCAGTGCATTGCAAGTGGAAACGGACTCTACGAATATTCAAATGCTTCTAGGTAATCTTTACATCTAAAATAAACCAAGTGTGTCACTTTGAGAATCAAAAACATGAATCAAGCTTAATACATAAATTGTGATTGTTTCAATTTCAGGAGGCTTAATAATGTTAGTGACTGACACAGCAGCGTTTGAGGATGTGGACAAACCTCCTGTTCCGCTAGGCACTGAATCTCCGACGAATTTGTTGGCATCTGGTAAAGTTGTTCGAGATAACCACATACCATTATTATCGCTTCTATTATGATGTATGAGTACAGTTTTGTTGTATTATTTTTGTTTAATGTGTGTTGTCTATTTGTGCTGTTTTATTTCGTTCCTGACTTCCACCCCATATGCCTTGCTGTGTTATTTTTGCATGCAGAAAGTGCAAGTATGCGCAGTTATAGTGATTACAGCAACAGCTTTGATGAGCATACATATCTAGACCCCAGTTCCAATCAAATTGGTACATTGTTTTATATTAATAGCTGTGCATATTCATGAAGTATACTGATCGTTTAATAACTCGAATGAAAAGTGAAAACTCCATTGACACAGACTCGGCACACGCCCTCTTTGTACGGGCTACGTACTTGGTATGTCATCGATTGATATCAACCTGGAAAACTGACCTACCTGTCTCGCTGGCTGCCCTAGAACTCCTTAATGGACTTGCTCGAATTAAGGTGCAAGATCAAGGTATGCACGTTTATCATCCATTTTTACCACAAAGTGAGGATGAATATGAGTGATTCAGTTATTTGCTGCAGCTTACATACATACGTGATTTACTTCTAGATCCATTAGAGTGCCGACCAGGTTGTAGCAACTAAAAAGCAATTTAAAAAAAATAGAGTTTAACCTACCTTTACTAATGACATTTTTGGTTTATTAGGGCAAACCAACAGAGCCGATTAAATTAAAAAATGACAAAGATCTCAAACCTGTGTCACTTCGTGTGCGGGACGCAGCCGAGGCACTGCTTGCTGTTATATTTGAACAGGTGAATTTTTAATAATTCCTGTAATAAATTGATAAAAATTTAATATAAGTTCACATGCGGTTTGTCGCTTGTCATTTCAACAGGTTGGTCGTTACAGTCCATGCAATGGAGTTAAAGGCGCAGTTGTGGACGAGCAGGTTTTACTTGGTTCGACCCAAGGATCAATGTCGAAGAGCGCTGTTATCAGTCAGTTTAAATACTTTGTAATCGATCACACCATCTTGATAGCATTGCACGAGGAATCCTTGGCAAACGAAAGTGGTACGAAACGAAAATGGACATTTTGGTTTTCTACTTCACGTTGGGGTTGGGACTAATTAAGTTAATAAAATCCATTCTGTAATTACTGTAGATCCCCTGCCGACACTAACCGCTATTATAAGAGGACCGATGGGTCAAAATGCCTGGTGCTTTCAGTTGCGGCATTTACCACGGTACAAGGGGAAATCCTTTTCGTCATCTGGGAATACTTTGGGAAGACCGTTACCAATGAATGATGTCGGTGTACGATACGACGTTACTCATCGTTATTTCCCAGAAATGGCAGATCGCATTACAGCTTGCAGAGCGTAAGTTGCTTTTAGTGGAAGTGATAGGAATAAATGTTCGTAGCTTGTCTTCATGTTGCAATTATCTTGAATTGTAAACATATTTTGTAGAGACAAAGCCATTCCTTCGTTGGATTCATCAAGTTGCAAGTCACCCTCTGCAGACCAAGACTCTTTAGAATTAAACCGACTTTCAATAATTCTAGAAAATCAGATTAGATTGGAAAAGGCTGTAGCCAGCCATATACGGGATGAGAATTCAAACACATATCCAAATTTACGGACGGAATCCCAAGCACCTCCTTCTTCCACGGAATTTCAGACTGCTCGTCTTTTTCTAAGCCACTTTGGCTATATTTCACCACGGGTTGAGATTTTGTTTAAAATATAATTTGAAATTTGTTTGCCCCAATATCTCGCTAATTTATTAAACTCGTTGTATGGTTGACAGATTGGTGCAGATGCTTCCCAGAAGCTGATTCCAATTGATTCTAGCAATTCAAACTTCATTGCTGAACTTGAAGCTCTGGACCAAACCAGCTATCGCACCAATGATACCATTCACATTTTTTATGTGAAAAGTGGTCAGAAGAAGGCGGAAGATATATTATCCAATGTTGTATGTGTTATTATTAAATAGCATTCTGTTCTATCCTGGAAGTACTAAACATACTAATCATTAATGGATGTGCCAAATTAGCAATCAAGAAATGGTATTCATCCCCACTTTATGGAGTTTTTACTCGCCCTTGGATGGCCAGTAAACGTTCACACTGCCAAACGTGGCTTTAAAACTGCCTCAGGTCCTTGTGGTGAGGAATCAAATGCCGGAAAAACTCGATTGGAATTTGCACAGCAAAGTGACAGTCATGGCGGAAGTCTTTACAATGGTGAAAAGTGGATACTGTATTGGGCAGATGTAACCTCTGAAATCGCGTTCGTGGTACCAACTGAGAAATTTTGTAGTGATACATCGGTGTGGCATATGACCAATTCAAGTAAGACGTCGTGTTTACATTAATTAAGAGGCTAAGTTAGCGGTGTTTTAAATTATTGCATAACTATGTATTTCTGGCGTATATACGTAGCTACAAATCAGCGAACACATAGAAGTGAATCAAGCACAGACGAGGCGTTGCGAAATAAGAAAATTCAAAGTGGCAAGTCTGGTGATTCGAAAATTTTGGTTGTTTGGCTTGAGAGTTTTGAGGATTCGTTTCATTTTCCTTCGGGTAAGTGTCATCTAGTTAAATCATTTTGTAGAACTTGACGATTAATTTGTAAAGCCGTGTAGCGGAAGGTACTGGACGTTCTTTTCTATTTTAGGAGAGCTAATGAACTGTACAGGCCCCAACATGGAGGAAAATAAATCAAGTGATCCTTCACTAATAATTTTCATACATGCTCTGAAAAATGGTCTATTTAGAATTCATCTAGAAGGAGAACACCTGAGGTTTGTGATTTCACAATGTGGAAAGTTTTTCCATGTTTTCCACAATTTTTCAGTACCGTATCTAATAATTGGTCTTAATACTTGGTAATTAAAAACCGTAGAATGGGACTCGCCACACCTTTAATTGATGGCATGGTTGTTAGCCGAAGGATACTAGGAACGCTTGTACGGCAAACATCTCTTAATATGGCAAGGCGAAAACGTTTGGAAAATGAAAAGTATGCCTTATATAAAATATTAAAATATAAGACCTATACTTTGACAAACTCTTTTTTGAGTGAGTATATGAAGATAGAGTGAATGATTAATTGTTTAATTTTTTCAGTTATCAACCGCCACATGTACGAAGAAAGCTCAAAGTACAGGAGATCATGAATAAATTCCCGTGTACCATGTCGCCCCCAGAGTTTTATTCATACTTTTTCCAAAATCCGGTGATAAATATGGGACAATCCGATGCTTCCCAAGTTTCTAATTCCCAGCCATCGTTTCCAAAGAGGAAATAATCCGGGTTTTTGCGGTTTTACGGACGTATATCTTAAGTGGATGATTCGGTGATGGTCTTAAAACGTGGATTTGTATTTAAGAACTTAATTAGGGTAAACGCTATGAACCAAAGTGGTGTTTTTATATATTTATTAGTAGCACAATCGATGAAATGGGACTGGGTAATGACTAGATTGACAAGCACTATGTATTTTCGTGTAAAAGACATCGAAATAAATGTTGCCACCTTCATTTAGTAAAAACGTTGACCTACGAAGTTATCATGCTCATATCAATGAATAACGAATGGTAATGGAACGAATCTTGATTGACGTTACAGGCTGGATGGTACACCAACGGGATTATGTAGATTAATCTTTCGGAAGCAAAAGTGGTGCTTTTTTAATACCTTTAATACCTTACATAGCCGCATACCAGAGAAGGGCTTGCCCTTACCCTGTCCATCCTAGCCCTAGTCGACACTTCAGTCGTTCAAGATGTTAAACTCGACAAAATTATACAATTGTTCATTTCACATTTCCTATGAAACTCACACTGAAAAATTCATTCGTCATAAATGTAAAGTTTATTAAAACAAGATGACAAGTCCACAATCCTCGTTGTAGATTCTCATTGGGGCGACTTGGCTCATTCAAGTCGTAAACTCTTTAGATTCGAACCGTTTAATCAACTCACAACCCGTTATTTTGGGCAAAATATTCTCATGAGTATACGGACACGACAACCATTGTCAAATGTGGAAAAAAGTCTGACTGTGCAAATCAAGTTTTTACTTGTAAAAGCATATTATCTATCTTTGGCATGTCAATAAAGATAATCTTATACTACGGCATGTCATACTCGAAACAGTTTCCACTTTCCACCTGACGTGGATATACATGTGAGTGCGATAGCTAATATTAGAGTGCTAACACAGCAGATTCGGTCGGAGAGTAGAGATCTGATGAAATGAATTATGTACCTTAATTTGTCTCTATACAGTCGCACTGCTTACTAACTAGCAGTTTTAGTTCTCATCATCTCATCAATACTTCCTTTCTCAACTTCTCCAAACTATTTCCATTGTCATCCAAATGACAAAGGATAGGAGCTCGTCTAAAAATAGCCACCACTATAATCTCAACATATCATTCTAAGATAGTATTTGTTTACAGGCAAGTGGTTTATATCTGTGACAACAAAGATTTCCATGCTGCGTTTCACCTACTCCACACCACTGCTTCTTCTGGCGTTGATAATGTGCAAGCAATTGGAGAAACACAATTATACAATAATTGAAGCTAATTTAGATCTTCAGGAGAAGGTCAGTGTAGTTGATAATCTTTGTAGCATTTTTGATTGCAATTTGATTTACGATTAGTATTTTAGCATAAGCAAACCATGAGAACAATCAGGAGAAATTCTGTATGCTCTAGTGGTGTCATTGTCATTGGCATCAATGTCAATTGTGCAGTTGCACATTAAGAAATACGTAAAAGTTGCTTCAAACGTGCTGTGAAAGCCGTGAAGGTTAAAGCTGTTAGGATTAAATTCGTCCAAAGGAAATCTTTTCAACCCTTCTGTATTGACGTTGTTGATGGTCTACATCAGGCATAGGAAAACGAATCCAAAAGCATTGTCTAGTGTAAGAGCTTTTTCACGGCAGATTTAAAGTTGCGTCTCAAGTACAACAGTGATACACACGTATTTATAGTCTTTTCTTTAAACTTCATGTGTGCTGAGTTGGTTTTTTTGAGAATGACAAAAACTCATCAATCACGCTGAAAGCTAGAAATTAATGCGATTAAAAGTATTTGGCAAAGACACTCAGAAAATTTTCCTTTCTTCCGCTTTGCCAAAGCGAACCCGGTTGACAAAGGTGATATGTAGGAGCATCGTCCAAAAAGCTTCGTTATATTGTTGGAAAAGCTACGTGAGACAAAGTGAGTGAGTAGGTAGTTTTTTTAAAACAAAAATATAATAAATATGCTCACTTTTAGACTTGTCCTTGGAAAAATAATGGTTGCATTTAGGTGTTTATGGGGGAAGCGTGTTTCGTTTACATGAAGCATAAAATTAAAAATTGCTGCGCTAAATTGTCTTGAAATTATAAAACCTGAGTTTAAAAGATGCTACCGTCACATGAGCGGGTAATTGTGACTGTTGAAGAAATGTAAAACCGACTTATTGTGGCGTCTCGAGATCTTCCTTCTAAAATTCCATCTTATCAGTGAAATCGATCCCTTCATGTTTGACTTTGACTTCTTCCGTCTTGCTATATAATTTCGTTGTCTACATCGTTACGTTTCGTGTCTTAAGTGGAGTGTATATTACGTGCAATTTATGACGTACGTACCTACACAGATCATCTCGGACGCGTTTTCACTGACAATTAGCTCTTCTACAAGTTCATGATACGTCGACTGGAGGTCATGTATTTTGCGGTGAACCCATCATCGTACGTACTGTTCAAGATATTCTGTATAGTGTTCGAAATATATGCAAAGCAATTGATACACGATTCAAATTCTGCTGATTTGACCGATTTAGAGTTTGAATAAATACATGCATTAAGGATACTTTGGCTTACTAAAATGATTTAAAATCAAAAGTCGCTGCCAGTACCTTTGAGACTTTAGAATCTTCATTTGCAATTCTTTTTCATTTCACTTCCAAAGGCACAATATTTTAGCTTCTCGAAGATTATTTCTTCGGAATACTCAGTTCCCGATTTCGAAAAGATTGGATTACACAATATTCTGCATACTTCAGTGATCATGAGGTTTCACCTTGTGTCCAAGGTTCATGACTTCTTAACTGCCGACTTACAATTCGTCAATCATCCAGCTGGAAGCCACAAGCTCATCCAGCAGTAGCTAGAGACAAAGGTTGAGGAGCCTCGGTCTTCTCACGTCACAAATATCACGATAAGTGAGCCTGCTCTTCCCGTGCATTACATTCGCACGTGTGCGTCATACGAAGTCAGTGGAGCACAAAGCTTTATACAACAAAGACCGTCGCTATCACCATCTTGTCATGAGCGATGATGAAAGATGCGTTTTTTGGAAAGTTGGCTGATATTTGATATGAAGTGAAACACGAAGACTATAAAAAATGACTTTTTTGTCTTTTGTATAATATCCTCCGGTTTCGTCCCACTTGTCTTTGTACGAGTTTTTGACGAAAAAAATTCGTTTGTGTCATTCTTGTCATTTGCGACTTCGTTTCACTCTTCACTGCTTTCTTCTCTGCGCTACATTTACACGCACATCGGTCCGTGTGGTTCGCAAGATGTCGAAATTTTTAAATGCACCATCCACGTTTCCTCTCGTGTGCGCCCTTGGTTTTTCATGACCTGTCTCGGTGATCTGAAACAAGATTTGTCTTTTATTTTTACATCGCATCAATTGGCAATTTGCACTGTGTACCGAAGTGTCAGGAGTACATCGACTGCTCTCCTTTTAAGAATGCCTTCCGGAGTTGCAGCTTCTATTTTTTACTGTTATTATTCAAATGATTCTTATCATTCCTCACGAGAAATGTGTTCAGCTCTAAATTCTTCTTTGCACAGATCTTGAAGCACCTTTGGAGTCGCAGAAAGACATAATGCAGCTCGGGAAATTGATGATAATATGGGAGAGTTCGACTGTAGCGCTATATGTCGTTAAATTTTTTGGCATACAATTACATTGGATTCGTATCAATGATTTGTGAAACGCAAACTTTTCTTAAGTAAATATTAACTAAGTTTAAACACCTTGCTGAATACCAACATCTGGTTCGCTCTACTTTTAATGGCGTCAGTCGTATTTTTATAGGTTTAAAATCAACATTTAAAAAATTGTCAGTATAGTTTTAAGGGAGTTCTACCAACCCACCGTTATTTGCGCATTTCACCATTTTCTGGCTGCTTAATAATGCCGAGTCCTGTCGACTGGTTTCCAAGCATGAATTTGAAGGGAACATTGATTCGGCCAGAATGATAATAAGAATTACGCCTACGTAATCCCATAATTCATACTCTCCTCAAGCAGTTTTATCTACCGCATTGTGCAAACTGCTTGTTCGGCCAATTACCAAAACCAAATTGGCGTACTTCAAGTATATTACATTTGTAGTCACATGTACTAACGATCCTGTGCTGACGCAAAGAGTTGAGAAGAAACTAATCATCATAATTGTGATTTTAGGATGTCACATAGACGTGGTCAAAAATGAAAACTAATTGGAATTTCTCTTTGATATATGAAGTTCTCCTTAGTGCATCTAAATTCGTATGCACTATAAGCTCTTCATCAATTTAAAAAATGCAACCATGCCTCAGTATAAAAAAGTGGGAGGAAATCGCTATAGAGCAGCTACAATCTATTGTAGATCTCGTGAGAAAAGGTCGGCGTTTCCTTATAATTGACAATGGGATGTAAGTGATTTGTAGGATAGGAAAGATTAAGAATAGTCACATACTAACCTACTTCATTAAATTATTTCTGTAATACAATCATCACGAAGCCAGTGTGCGCCGACTACGTGCGAGCGTGTCTAATACAAAAGTGACTTTTGTCACACAAAGAACATAATATATGACCGTAAAACAACTATGCATTGCATCGTTTTTTTCTTTGTTTCAAGCCCATTCCTTCTTCCTACGAATACTAACAATACTAGAATATATATCAAAGATTTTACAGAAATTGTGCATGGTGAGCTCTGAAATCTCCGTCAATAGTAGTCATTCTTTAAGCTGCATCTAAAGCTCCATAATATACGTCATGTATATCGTGCATACTCCTTCCTGCCTCAAGCTTCAAAGATGTTCTTGAGATTCGGGAACCTTTCTCGCGTAACCTCTACACAAATAGCGAACATGTTCGAAAAGAAAGGGAGAGGTTCTTTGCAAAAGATTCTATGCAAACATTGTGTAACCACTACACACTCAGTCACACACGGAAAAGAAAAACTCCCGTCTCCTGTCGAATTTCTGTGTTACTTTCCCGTGTGAGCCATTGCAGTGAGGGTGTTCAAGCAAAAGAAAAAAGAAGTTTTGTTCTCATCTACACTGCCTGTCGCTTACAAGAACGTCCCGAGTTTGAGAATAAAGACGATTTAGAGACATATTATACATACTCTTCTTTGCTTCCTCCATCCGAGGAAATCGACTAACAAGAAAATCACGGTATTTTGAGAATGACGAAATAATTGTAAATTATTCCTGCACCCGTATCAAGATACTCACTTGTAATCAAGTGTTTCAAGTGGAAAGAAGACTTGTAAATTTTCTTTCTCGCTGCGTTCTTCCAATCTCCGTGAAATTGAACACTGTTTTACCACCGTTTGTTGTAATGTGCGTTTTTCGGCTGTTTCAAAAATAGATTTCCACCCTGTCCGACTCGAAACCTTAGACAGTTTTGCAAGAGTTGGTGGGTTTTCTGTGAAGAAAGGCGTTACACACACGTTTTGCAATTTTTGCAGAAAAGTAGTCTGTGTTATATTTGTAAAATTCGCTAAATTCCACAATGAACGGGCTTCCTGGAGTTGTGAAAACAGACGACAAGATTGGCCGATATCTCGAGGCCAATCGAGATATTCGACAGGGTGAAATTATAATTGCGGAAGAAGCTCTAATGGTGGGACCTTCTGGTGATCCACATCCATACCACATCTGCCTCGGCTGCTACAGGGTTATCACGGGCGAGCCGGTTTACTGTTCCTCATGCAAGTGGCCTATGTGTAGTGAGGCCTGCGAAAAGGTGAGACAATGTTACGATGAAAGTTACGATTAAGTGAAAAATACTATCTTTTAAGTTTGCATGCTACACATCCACAATTGCAATCACTCAATTTCTACAATTTCTCAAAGGACATCACGCATTTTCACTTTTACTCTTTACTTATTTTGACATCAATTGTTTATTAAGTAAATACAGCAAAGGTGGAGAAGGGTGTGACAGAAGCATGTGAGTCATGTTTACTGTAGCAATAAAAGATAAGCAGAGGAGAATCCGGGAAGCGGAGAGCATTGGGAAAATGAAACTAATACCGTTTCGGAAGTGTGCAAGTGTGGAAAAGCGCAACCGTTTGTTTGCACAAGCATAATGTGCAATCTACACAAAGTGCAGACATGTGAAGGAAAAAGCCGCTTCGGTAGAATTAGACCTCTACTTTCTCTTACAAACACGCATACACACATTTTATTATACTTCTTCACACTTTAGCCGAAATCTTGTCACCGTCATGATCTCAACGATGATGATGATAGTAATAATAATATTCTGTAGAGTTTTGCATACGGGTTTTCATGTTTGAAGGGAAAAGTGATGTTCAATGTAGCAATACACAAGTAATCCAAACTTTGAGATCAGATGGGAAATCAGCTCGTACGCTTGAGCACTGAAGAGGCAGGAGAACAGAGAGGAGGATAGGCAGTAAGAAATGTTGAGATAAAGTCGACAAGTTCCGTCTTTGAAAACTTTAGTTGAAACAACAAGAAATGGCTCTGCTTACCACTACGCGAGCTCATCCATTAAGTTTTGAGAAGAAGAACGGGCGAGAGAGCAACAAAATGTTTGAACATGTCTGATTAGATTTGGGCGTAGTAATACGATATTACAAAGCAAATATAATGCTTATATGTGTAACATACACATGTAGTCATTACAACTTACAACCGTCTAGCCTTATCTGCAACTATATCGGTAGTAGTCTCTCCTTTCGGGTTTTTTGGTTGGTGTAAGAGCCAGGCGCTGCGGAAGCGGGGGGGG
>JAHZMW010003902.1:0-11656 GCA_027743745.1 Alloscopus bannaensis
CTCTTCTTCACCCATATGGAATATTTAAGCTTTATTTACTCCGATAATAACAAGTAAATCTAATCCAAACCCATGAAATACATGAATTTTTGCAGTTTTAATATTAGCAGGTACAATTTTTTATTACAAAATGAGTTTTTATGTGCATTTAACGAAGCGCCAAAAGGGCTCGTTTCGTTTGCTTCGTGAGTCGCATCCCAAATCTGAGGACGCTCACTTTTCGCATAACAAACGCCGTCCCAAACTTGATCGCAATCGGTTGACAAGATTTCGCAAACTTTCTCATCATCACTCTCTCCTTCAAGTTGGACCACGGGTAACGACTCCAACTCCCCAAAGTTTTGCTCCCACTCGAATACAGGTTTCCTCCTAGAATCAACATTGTACTCCAAAAGCTCCCTTGACACAACGACCACGACAAGGTCATCATCACTGAGGTCCCTGCCATTTCAGCGCGGATGGCGATGTATGCTGAAAACACGATGAGATTACTAATGACAAAGTCCGTTACTACTAAGAGAACTCCGAGTAAATTGTTGACATTCCTTTGCATGAGTTGAGCACTCCTGAACTCAGTAATGAGGAGTGGAGGTAATCTCATTTCTGGAGGGGTGGCATACCCCGGTTTCCCCAGTGGAAACTCTTTTGATATGAATGGAATTGTGAGGATTGCATAGGAAATGACGACAGCCACTACGTTATACGAAATGAGCAGAAGTGTGAAGACAAAATACATAGGAATTAGGTAGCAAATCACTAATTTCAGGAGGAATGGAGTTGTAGGACTGAGGAAATAGCCGAGGCTCAAAGGATTGTGAGGAAAGGCAATAAAAAATGTTATTGAAACTAGGTAAGCGTTGACTAGAGCGATGAAGCAGGAGAGGAGACAAATCTCCAGCATTTTTTGCCACTTGTACGGAATCTGACTGGCGAAGTAGGTGTGACTAATTCGTCGAATGTAAATCAGCCAAGTGTTCACCGCGACGACGGCCTCGTCCTCCAAAATTGAGACGAATATCATCCCCTCAGCTATCACCGTGATTGCGGAGAAACCGGCAAGACAGAGAGCGAAGGATTCGTAATCCTTGTCCATCCAGAAATTAATGCATTGATAGAGGTAAAAGGTCCACTTGGAGAAGGCGTATATCCAGTGCATCCACACTAGGAGATTGCCACGACTCCTTGCAGGTACTAGGAGGTAGTTGTCGTCCAAGGAGAATGGAGTGATTCCGCAGCGAAGGGAGACCTGGGCGATGAAGCGGATGAAAGTTTTTATTTTGTTGGAAAGCATATTTTATATAGATTTCTTTTCAAGAATTGCACACTGAAAACTGTATACAAGTTTGGAGAAACATGCATTCTATATGAACTTGCTGAAATGATATGAGAAGCGGTTGTGCAATCCTGACATTTTTCTTCTGTAAAGCAGTAAATGCATGCATCATGCATCTTTAGTAAATTATGGTATAGGTATGTAATATATGCCATTTCGTAATCAAGGTTTAGGTTGCGGTGTAGTGTAAGGTACAATTTTATTACCAAAAACTGTAACATAGCATTTGAAGATTGTACAATTTTCAGGTTGTACGTTAGATAGAGGCATCGTTTCCAAGTTCATTCCCCGCCTAGTATGGTCTAGCTGTTATACATAGTTTCAAAATAAAATATTCAAATGATTTGAAGCGCCGCTAAATTACCTATTTTTCATGTTGATCCTGCTCATAAACAGACCAATTTCTCCTAATAATGGCCATGAGTAGATTACGTAGCCTATGTTATCTTTTATTGTAATATCAAATCACGTCATGTATAACAAACTGTATGATTGTTTTCCATCATAGTTTTTATATGGGTTTAACTGTAGTAACTAGGAATTTAAATGTAAGTACATCAAGGGTATTGACAAAGGTAACTAGTAATATCAACTTATCTTGGGCTTGGACGAAGACATTGCACATTTGACCAACGATTAGTGTGCTGATGTTAGCCATTTATACATTTCAAAACATGACACATGTGTTACTAGACAGAAACAGTACACCCATCGTTTGCATATCTCTGAAATATTTAATGCTGAAACTAATGCAAGTTGGTTTTTTTTTGTAGTTTATGTACTTGCAATGCTCAGATTTGGTTTAGAATATCGAGATTAGATATATTTAAGACATTTCTAAAAATTAATACAAAAAGTATGTCAATCTTGTATGCATAACTATGATAAGCATGCACCCATTTCTTATTTAACATTCCAAATTCTACACAAGTTTTTAATTATAGGGTTATTTCACGTAATGGAATAGTTATACGGGCTTAGAATAGCCACGGCTGACAGAATAGTTAGCATTTTTGAATTGACATTGCCATAATTTCCGTCATTACACATGTCGGATTGGCAGGTACAAGCATCCACCAGTGTTGACTCGCTCATGTTGTGCACTTGTAAGTAGTTCTGAAGGAAGTTGGCCACCTCGGGAAGTTTTTCGTTACTTGCCACCTCCCGCAAGGTTCCTGAGAGACAAGCCGTTCCCTCAGTGAGGTGAGGCAGGCATGTCCGAATGGTTGCGCTTAGAGCCGCTCCATTTGAGGTTCCTTTCAAGGTCATGTTGGCACAAGTGAATTTGTATTTTCCCATCGTGAAGGGGCACTCCATAAGAAACTTCTCTAGTTTCTTGGTTTCTTCACAATAAAGATCCGATGCTTCTCGAGGCGATCCTGGCAAGTCACCACTGAAGGCTATGCATTGATAGCACCGGATAGGATCTGTTGGCGATAGTATATTTAAAACAACTTATAAAATGCTTATAAAAATTACGTTTTACTGGCTAAGTAATTCCACCTTACCCTCTGACGAGCGTATGGTGCCTTTAATTAAAATAGCTCCTAAGACTGTCACCGCTGCCACCAGAAGAAACATGACGAACCCAATGAGGCATCTCCATACTTTTGAATCCATTTTGTAAATTTTATTCTTACAACTTCTTTAAAAAAATTAAAACAGAGTACGTACAGTAATAAGACTCCTCCAAACGCACTCAGGACGAAGATTTTTAGTTTTCTGTCAGGTATTGTTCAGATTGTTCCATTTAAACTTTTCGTGACCACTTGCTTTTTGTGCTCATATGTATATCTGAAAATATCTGTTAGGCGTGAATAATACTTCCCAAAACGTCGATTAGTATGTGAGTATAATGGGAATACATATTGCAAATATTATTTTAAGCTTCTTCGGGAGGAAATTTCCAACGCTTTGTTGTCGCAAATGACCCTACTCAAGATGTGTCAGTAACACATCGTATTAATGGAAAATTACAAACAGTTCGGTGACCATTGTTTATTGTCGACTTTATTGATAATGATATTTTTGTGTTGAAATGCATACTTTTCACTTCACAACATACATATTACGCAAAATCCGTGGGTTTCAATAGATTACCAATATATAAACTACATAGCAAAGGCATTGACATTGGCATATTTGGTAAGACAGATAATACCAAAAGAGAGTACACCGTAAACAATGGAAAATTACAGGCTACCATGTGTAATTGCCGAAATGGTAAAAATTGAACCTGAAATCAACTGCAGGAGCGACACCGAGCTAACTGAATTTGCAGAGTTGCACGTGTCATCGGTACAAGTGCACGCACGAACACTGAGCGTCTCATTCATGCCAAGAACCTTTAAATAGTACTGAAACGTGTTCGTCCATTCTGGAAGCGTTCCATTGTCTGCCAATGACAATAAAGTTCCGGAAGAACAAGTCTTAGGCTTATTCTCGGCTCCGTTCTGGTGTGGCAAACAAGTGCGAACAGTGGCTTGAAGAATTTTCCCGTTATTTTCTCCAGTTATGTTGAGGTCCCCACAGGCAAATTTGTGCTTTCCCAGGGTTCGAGAACATTGCGACAGCAGATTTCCGGTAAGCTTGCCAACTTGACAGTTTTCCTCCGATATGTCGGCGGTAACTCCGGGAAAACTTCCGTTGTGATATAGACACTGGTAGCAGCGCATGCCTGGGTATAAAATCATAATAACAATAAGCATTTTTAGGAAAATCAAATACGTACTATTTCATACTCACCCTTGTGTTCTTTAATTTTTGATTTTACAACAATTGCAATTAGAACCGCGATGGTCGCAAGAAGAACGACTATAGTGATTCCGGTAGCCCATTTCCAAGCCTTGGACATTGTTCCGTCTTCACTCTAACAGTATGCTCGGTTGCGAAAGGTAATTTTTTTAAGCGAGATGGAGATAGACTGATTTTAGCCTATGTATTTCTACGAGATCACGGTGCTTAAAACCTGTGCCAGGTGAAGTCAAAATGAGAACTGTCGACAGTTTGTTTTAGTGTTGTAAATCATGGTTTAGTTGGTTAGTTGTCTGTGTTTGTATTTCAATATCGTTATTAGACGTTGCATAAGATACACATAATTTTTCAAGTTTATGCAATATGAATACTAGTTCAATACACGAAACGCGTTTCATGGTGTTAAGTGCAGAAAAAGTATTTTGCGATAACAATACCTTGGATAAAGATAGCAAGATGACCTTTTGGGAAAAAGCTATACATTACAGTACTAAACTGGTGAGTTTAAGCTAGGAAATAATAGCTTTGCTTATTTCGCAAGTGATTATCACGACCACATGGTGCCACTCATCTCATGGTGTATCCCTGTAACGCGATAAGTACATTATGATGCGTTTAACGATTTCCCCACTAAAGCGCGGGTGTGTCATTGTTAGATTATCGGTACAGTACCGATAATTGACTACCCGGTTACCAACAAAAGTCTTGCCTCTATTTTTTGTATATTATTATCACATAAGTGTTCGTCTTTATGTTCAAATTGACAGATGGAAAGGGAGAATGGCAAAATCAGGTACTGCTGACTTCAATTAATTTCCGATAGGTTGTACAGCGTTTGACAATCTGTTCATAATTTGGGTACATTTTTTGTAAAGTAAATCTTTCTTGATAATACTAATACACACATGTACATAGTATACTATGTATACATACACAAACTGATCTGAAAATACTGAAACATATGTAATTACATTTATAAATTACAATGCCCGAGAAATAAAGTGGTACACAAAATACATGGCGGCCGCAGCTGCGGAGACATAAGAAAGCCTTACAGGGCCATTCGATGAGTTGCACGCATCGAAAGTACAAGTGCACGCGTTCTGCACTTTCAATGACTCGTTCATTCCGTGCACCTTCAAGTAATACTGAAGGAACTGCGCCAGTTCCGGCATTGCCTCGGTCTGCGCCACTTCACCCAAACTACCGGAGATGCATGATCTTGAATTTTCCGTTCCATAGTAAGGCAAGCACGTTCGAATTACGGCGACCAGAGAGGAATCATTATTTGTCCCTCGAAACTTGACGTCTGCGCATGTAAATCTGTCTTTTCCCATGGAAAGGGGACACTCCAGGAGGTAGTCCCCATCGAGATCTGGAACACCTTGACACGCTGGATCCGATGCTTCCGGTGAGGTTCCAGGCAATTTTCCTTCGGAGACATGAAGACACTGATAACATCTCATGCGATCTGCAAGTTTACACAATTCAATGATTTATTTATATATTTTGTTAAAGTACTGTAAGTTAGTTTTGTATAGAAGATTTTTTGAAGGTACCATTATTGTGAGCATTGGTTGTTATTTTTATTAAAATAGCTGACAAAATTGCCACTCCAGCACCGAGAACGCCAATAATGATGATTATGAACCATTTCCACAATTTGGACATTTTAAAAACTTTTTAAAGCAGGGGAAATGAAATTAACTACAAGATTTAGTATAAAATATTGATGCACATGTTATACGTGTAGATATGTACCAAGGTTTGCATGTATTTGTGAAAGCAAAGTAAAAATGCTACAAGAAAATTAAAACGACTGGTATCCTACCAGTTGTCACCAAATGCTACCAATGAGAATGGGCGCAGAAAGTAAATTATTCATATTTACCTCTGACGATTACGGTGTCATACATGAACATGTTGTTACTAGTACACATTTAACGTAGGTTAAATTTACCCACGATCATCAGGCACTGTATGTATACTAATCTCTGATATACCGCAAACCATAATGTTATCGGTGTAATGACGTTGTGCAAGTAAATCCCTTTGTCAAGATTAGAAGTGCAGACCTCATCAGTCATCGCTTGTTTTCTCTTGTATTTGTGTATGCCAAACAACATTTTGTTGCAAACCTGGGATTAATTGATATTATGAACATCCTGACATATATTAAAAGGATACCAGTCCACAGTGATCTAGCCAAATGTGCACTGTTCTCAATTTATGAGTTATTTGTTGATAGATGTATTTTATTAATGATTTCAATTCACTCAATAACAAAAGCTCATGATTGCTGTGCAAAAATGATTTCACGTAGTGACCTAAACATGAATTTATTGAGCATTCGTGTCAATTTACAAATCCAAGTAGGCCTACGACTTTTGTCTAGCATTTTTAACATTATTGTCGAGGGACTGCTTCGGATTAATCGGATTTGATTCAGGATTGCCTGTTGTTAATACATGCATAGGTATATACGTTTCTTCCAACAATTTTTTTTCTGATGTGAACAATTTCCTAAAATTCTTTTTATACAAGTATGGCGAAGTTCTAGATATTAACATACCTACACACATTCCGGTAAGCTAAAAATCCGCTCTTGTGTCCTCTGGTTTTGAATGTTGGCTTTTATGCTTGATGATCAATGACTGCAGCAATTACTCAATGGAATTATTTTCATAAAAATTATATACCAAATTAAAGAATATGGCCGTATTTATTTATATTTGTAATAGTAACCCACACATAACCACAAATAAATGCATAGATTGTAGATGCACGTTTTGTTATGTACCTACTTTCTACGGAAAATCTTTATGATGTAACTTATTTCTCCCAATTTGTAGGACATGTTTGATATAATGTTGAGGAAAGAGGCAAGCAAAACTGATTATCACAGATCGCTCAACCATAGATAGAAACCATTGCTGGTGTGTTTTTTCTTAATTAACTACATCATTTCTATTTGTCATTTCACACAAGATCCTCTGCTCCCACAATGATATTACAAGCAGTCAAAAGGTGATCCGCATCACAGCGGTTTCAATGTCAAAGAATGTTCTCCTGTTCAGTAACAAAATTCATTGAAGACAAAAGCGGAATATTAATTAAATGACAAATGGATTGACAAGACCGGCAGTTTTCCTGGGTGCAATAAGGTAAATGTGTATGTTCAATTATATTTTTCAGCCTTTTGTTTTAACTCTTATCTCACTGATAAGTGCTTTTGTTTTACTATATCAGTAACAACAAATTTTGACATGCATGATATTAACCATAAGTAATTAAAGGAGTTTGATATTAGCAAGCTAACATTTAAATGTTCATGCATAAATATATAAAGGGTTTTGCCCAACAAAAATTGTCACTCCAATCTGCCATACCCATACCCATATTTAATATCATACAGTATTGTACCGTTGAATTTCTTGGGACGTGGCAATTTTTACGGATTCATCATGGTGCACAAATTTTTTTCCAGACTTCTAGAAGCCGACACTGCCTTACTAGATCTTATAAACCGCAATGCCACCGAGCACAACGGAAAAGTACTTCCGTTCACAGAATTTTATGCTATATTCCACCCTCTCGGAAGGGAAGCAAAAAAAGTATACGACAAAAACGTGTCAACCTGGCTGGAAATAGTGATTTCTAAGAATTTTCATTTGACTGAGGTGGATACGCGGTTACACTCGAGAAAGTAATCTTTTATCACATCTTAAATTTAGACAATCTTCATTAGTGTCTTGAATTTGTCATGTTAGAACGATTTGGGAAAAATACCACAAGATATCATTTCAAAAGCGGAAAGCTTTGTGAAATTAGTACTGGCGGAGACTTCCAATCCAGAGCTAGAGAGTCCAAAAAACAAGTCAGCGTACCACTTCTGGCTGTATCTTAACTGGGTAAGACGCATTTAAGCTGAGAATTCGAGGCTACGGAATTACTCTAGTTTTTAAATTTGTGAAAGCTCTACAGCCTTTTGGTGGATGCACCAGAAAGCAGATATCGAGATGACAATATTTTTGGCTTCATGAAAGGATTTCCCGTTTTTGAAACCAAGGCCGTTATCTTAGCTTTGGATCCGTCTCCTTATGTAGCATCATCAGGATATGCTTTTCACAATTCCAAATGTAGGTCTACTGAGGCTGTACTTGACTTTTTAAACGATGAAATGATGTTATTTCAAACATGGTCCACGTTCCAGCTACCCGAAAAAAGCTGGTGGGAAAATATAAAAGCAGGTTGTGATCTGGGTGGATGGATTGCACAAAGTGAGTTACCTTGTAAAACCTAAAACATGCAGTGAATTGAGTGAGCATGAATACTATTATGTACGTATTTGTATGTATCCTGTTAGAGGTACTATTGCTAAATATTCATCTAACGTATAATCGGAAAGGGTCACATCCACACTTGGGCAACGCCTGGACTGTGTTCACTAATTTTATTATTAACTACCTGTGTGCAAAGGACCTTCCTTTCGTCGTGTGTGGAGAGGAAGCTAGAAATATAGTCAAAGAGGTAGGTTTCAAAGTTTTCGAGGCAAATGACATGAGATTATCTGTATGTCGAAATCAATATTATATACTCCGTAATTTTCAGCAAGACAACTTCATCATCCGAGTGCTTCATCCAAATTCTGCAAATCATCAACGAGACGGGCAAGCTCATAATGATGGACATTCACTAAACTGGGGCAGACAACTGCCGTTTCTTAATATAAACTTTTACTTGCACCAAAAACGTCAACCAATGATTGATTGGTTGAGTGTAGCCGGTGAAATTACGGAGACAAATGAAGCTAGATTAGAGTCTTTTAGAAAGTTTTTTGAGGAGATTTTACATCCTACAGGACTCTCACTCTTGAATCTGTCTCAAAGCGCTACAACTAAATTTGTATGTCCACGTCAAAATCTGAAGTTGATGCCTAAACGACGAACAGATAATTGCGACAGTTATTTCTTAAGGTACTTTAAAGCAGGAATCAAAAGGCATGCAAAGTGGGCAGGTGAGACTCTAAGTATTTATGGGCAATTGACCACAAATCTTGAGTCCAAGCAGTAGGCCGAGCGCATTAAAAAGTAAAGAATATTACGATAATAAACGTTGACCTTACTATTAAAAAGAAGAAAATAATTACATACTCTATTCCGTACTGCTCATAATATACATACAATATATAACCTTAGGTATATAAACTTACAAACTTACAATCAATAATTCGCTCGATGGTGATGGTGAGTTTATGAAACTGAAACAAAATTTTTAGAGAGTACCCAGCAAAGAGTATTGGATTTTTTGTGTTGACTTACTATATTCTTTGAGTACCCAGTATCTTGACACTTACCTACTTATAGTTGGAACGTCACGAAATATGGTAATTGACTTTTCCAATTATTGATAAAGTGGTAATTTCTTGTCCTACAAAGTAATTTTTAGTCAAGCCTAGTTTTCAAATTCAGTTCCGGGAAGTAGAACAAGGAACGACGAATCGAATGTTAACGCGAGGAAAATGTAATACAAAAATATGAATTACACAACCGCACCTCCTTAGATACACTCCAATTATAATACAAGTGTACTTATAAAGTTTGCTTTGGAGGCTTTGACTCCAATGGACGATGGGCAAATCGTTATCGAAATTGTCAAGCAAAAACAGATACTACTTTATGCTCATGAGAGCCAACAAGAGCGTAAATGAAGTGACAGAATGGGTGAAAATTTATGTTCAAATTATCTCGAACATCACATTTCCGCCGTATTTTATTGCCATATTGTCCTCTTCAGACTTCAGAAAGTTGACGGAAATATTATTTTGAAGCGTAATGCCTTCCAACAGGTGAGAAAAATTCGTGATATTTTGTATTAACATTAACAGTTACTTTTTTAATTTTTAGAGTTTTTCAAGCAGGTTCTTTCCGCAGCTTTGTTGCTGTGCAGTTGCATCTACGCCACGGATAAAACTTACAACAACCTTCACAGAAACGTCTACTCAGAACCACTGGCACTGTTCAACATTGTCATCAGGTCAGTTGGGACAATTTTCGTAATGTTATTCCCATTCACCATGTGGAAGCAATCGGAGCAACTCGTGGAGCTCATCATGTTGTCATATTCACATGCTCCGAGTTTTCCAGTCTCTTTTCAAAGGAAAGCATGGACCAAAGTTTTACAAGCGTATCTTTCTTTCACTCCCTTTTTTATGTTTGGAATTACAGCAAATTACCTATATGAGGATTTCACCTACGCATGTATGTAACTAAAATTTAATGTTATAGCGTTTAGGTATATTGCATGGTACAACCGAATGAAATCATGCTGCATTTTTTTAGTTAATTTGTCCAGAAATTTGAATGTCATATCGATTTCCTACAATTTGATACTAAACATTGGAAGTTGCATTGCCCTCACGATTTATATCTTTATTAACAACTTCATCTTCGTCTTGGCCTTGAGTGGATATGACTCGATTTCGATGCAAAACAGCCTTTTAGAGAAGCTTCAACAGATACAGTTGATGCAGAAGTCCTGGAGGAATTTAGATTTTTCCAGTCTCGTCAACATAGCAAGCCACTTGCAAACCTATTTTATAGCATTGAACAAGGTTGGAAGTGGCTACTTTTTAACCTGGTTTTGTCTCATTGTTCCGTGGATATCTTACAAGTTTGTGGATAGTTTGCCGGGAACTGTGACAATTGCTAATGACCGCCCAATATCTCATTTGTTTTCCTATTGGACTTTAACATTTGGCTATGTACTTATCTTATTTACCTTTGTGGAAATCAAACGAGAGGTAAAAAAATGAATAATATCATGTGGATCTTTAAATATTGATAGTTGCCTAATTTTTCGCATTATGTTCATTTTAGAGTGATAAACTTAAGAGCTCGATTACGGCAATTATTTTGCGTCATGATCCCTACCTCGTGAAAAGTCGAGGTACACTAAAGTCCCTAAAATTTCTTTTACAAAATGTCGCTATCTGCGGAGGCAACTTTTTTCAGTATTCCTACGGTTTTTTGGGATCTGTAAGTTGTGAAAGTTATATACGACTCTTTCTCTTGAGCTAAATTGCTAAATCACTGAAGTAAATTTGTTTCACTTCTTTAGACCGTTGGTTTACTGGTAGCATACATTTTCCTAGCCCTTCAGTTCCGTATATCGTCTCTTGGAATCGCAGTCACTAATTGATTACCTACACGAAATAAAAGAAAGCACAAACATTACATTAATGGTGATTAGATATATTCAAGATGTATTAATCTTCATTTTTGTTTTGATTATGTAGTTCCCAAAATATTTGGAGCAAGTCATCTACATTACAAATATTTAAGGTTTTCAAAATATTTAACTATTTTAAACTTGCATCTGTTCTCTCAATTAAAAAATAACCAAAGTGAGAATAAAATTACAAATCATAATTCGCGAAATACAGATATACACAAACATTTAGGCGTTTATGTGCCTGATGTCCCCACCAAACCTCCTCATTTTAATATGAAACGTGTAGAATAGGTAGATATAGATATATTTTGCCTGTTTCAATCCAGTCACTCAGTC